>JACBKR010003653.1:0-28374 GCA_014218235.1 Colocasia esculenta
ATGGAGGTTCCATCAGTTGGGGGGGAGTTCCCCTCCCAACCGATGGGGGTTCCATCGGTTGGGGGGAATTGCCCCTTCAACCGATGGAGGTTCCATCGGTTGGGGCCTTGAGCTTGGGGGGGGGGGGGTTTGCCTATAAATAGGCCCCCATATGCCCCATTAGAAGGGTGCTTCTGGATTTCTGGAAATGGGGGTTTTGAAGCACTGGCGGCAAATGTCACCTTCACAGATGAAGACATACTGCTATCCTCCCCATGCCACAACTATCCTCTATATATGAAAGGGCAGGTCAATGGCAACAAGCTAAATTGGATTCTGGTCAATCCGGGGGCATTAATCAATTTAATGCCCTACAAAACCTTTGAATCCCTACATCTCATGCCTTATATGCATATGCAACAGGTAAGGGATGTAAGGATCACTGGTTTCAACCAAAATTCAGAAGAAGCCATCAGAAGAGTTGTGGACATGCGGAAAAATCTGTACGTTTTTTCTCTTCTATCTTTCTTGATTTTGGCGTTCGAGTTTGACTTGATTTGTTATTTGTTTTTTTTTTTTTAATTTCTTTTGCCTTGCGGGGTGTGCCAGCCTATCTAACAGACAAAAGTGAGAATCCGCACAATGTGGAGAGAAAATTTGATGTCCATGGAATGGACAAGTGTGCCAATTTTAATCTGAACTTCTATTGGTTCCACATTTTTTATTCATCAGGCGATTTGGGTGTGCTGGACCCCTGTCTCCATCGATCGAAATCGATGTTTTGTTTACATCGTGTTAAAAGCTCTTGATGTCATTTTAACATCGGTTTTAACCCGAATACCATTGATAGCAAGGACGAGAAAATATGCAATTTCTAGAAAAATGTAATACGATGTCTTTCCCTTTTTTATCGGACAGAATGGACTTTGGTTTTGAAGGAGAGGATTTGTTCCTTTGAAATCTTTGTTTTGAAGGAGAGCGTTTGCTCTGAGGAAAGTACTTCATTTTAAAAGAGTATGAATTTCCTTTTTGGAGTTTGAAATATGGTTTGGAGGAAAGAACGGGTATATACCCGTGGATCTATTTGGTGTTTGGATATATTGTTTGCTTTAAAATTTATTTTGAAAAGAAGTATGGATGAGGATTTTACATATAGTTTGAAAGGTGAACGGGGGTATGCCCGTGAATTTATTTGGAATTTGGGTATGTTATGAATTCTATTTGGTGTTTGGATATATTGTTTGCTTTAAAATTTATTTTGAAAAGAAGTATGGATGAGGATTTTACATATAGTTTGAAAGGTGAACGGGGGGTATGCCCGTGAATTTATTTGGAATTTGGGTATGTTATGAATTTGGGCAATGCTCCCGCATAGACAAAATTATCGCGCAAGTATATGAGTGTGAGTCTGATGCACATATGATTGTATTGATTTTAGGGAAGAGTCCCTGTATAGAGAGTGTCCCCATAAAATACGCACATATGCACATATATGTCTATGAACATATGGATATGCTTTTGGACAGAACTCCTGTTTGGCAGAGTTTACTTAAAAAGACATATTCACATGAACATATTTTTGTGAACATATGGATATATTTTCGACAGAATCTCCATTTAAATAGGGATCTCTCGAGAAACATACGTATATGAACACAACTTTTGTGAATATATGGATATGTTCCAGGACAGAACCCCCGCTTAGGCAGAGTTTTCTTTGGGAAATATACACATATAAGCATAGTATCTGTGGATATATGGATGTATTTCCGGCAGAACCCCCGCTTTGGCAGAGTTTCCTTTTAGGAAATATGTACATATAAGCACAGAGTTGTGAACATATGAGTATGTTTTCGGGCAGAACCTCTGCTTAGACAGAGTGTCCTTAAGAAAACATATATACATGAGCACGAGATTGTGATTATATGGATATGTTCTCGAGCAGAACCTCCGCTTGGGCAGAGTCTCCTCTAAGAAACATATACATACAAGCACAACAATCACCCATCCCAGAGTCTTGCTCAACGGGTGGGGAGAACATGTGCATCTAAATGTGCATACCCTTAGAGTCTTGCTCAATATGGAGGCATTTAGTGCACGAGAACAGGGCATTTAAATACCATATATCCATAGAGTCTTGCTCGATATGGAATGTATTTAAACCTCGAAGGATATCACTCCCACAGAGTCTTGCTCGATGTGGGGCATGGACCGCACTATGATTTCTTTGAGAGCCCTCCATGGGGGATAGCTCAGCATGGAGGGGGATTGAGGAGATGTCAATGCCGTATGGAGGCGATCTCCCTTTTCTTTGCTCTTGTCGGATGTTCCGCATTCTGCACTGAGCGGGGAAGGGCCGGTACCTTCACGCCGAGCAAGGAGACTTGAAGAACAAGTGGGGAACTTTGAGAGAGAGAAAGAGCTTCTTCCTTTTTTTTTTTGGGAAGAAGCAGCCCCTTTGCCCCTTAGGGGATACATGGCCTTTTATAGGGGTTTCAACCCCTTTACATGCGTGGGATGAGGGTGGCCCCCCCCTCTAACCGATGGGCAGTACCATCGGTTAGGGTTAACCGATGGTACCCCCCATCGGTTGGGGGGAATTGCCCCTTCAACCGATGGAGGTTCCATCGGTTGGGGGATTTTACCCTTCCAACCGATGGTACCCCAACCGATGGTACCCCCCATCGGTTGGGGGGGGGGGGGTTTTACCCCTCCAACCGATGGTAGGGGCCATCGGTTGGGGGTTTACCTTCCAACCGATGGTACCCGCCATTGGTTGGAGGGGTAAGTAGGGACCATCGGTTGGGGTTTTACCCTCCAACCGATGGTATCCCCCATCGTTTGGGGGGGTTTTACCCCTCAAC
This sequence comes from Colocasia esculenta, assembly GCA_014218235.1. Lineage (NCBI taxonomy): Eukaryota > Viridiplantae > Streptophyta > Magnoliopsida > Alismatales > Araceae > Colocasia > Colocasia esculenta. Next base: position 2,844 of record JACBKR010003653.1, read on the forward strand.
TACCATCGGTTGGGGGTTTACCTTCCAATCGATGGTACCCGCCATCGGTTGGGGGGTTTAGGTAGGGACCATCGGTTGGGGTTTTACTCCTCAACCGATGGTACCCCCATCGGTTGGGGGGTTTACAGTCCCATCGGTTGGGGGATTTTACCCTTCCAACCGATGGACAGGACCATCGGTTGGGGTGGGGGTTTTTTCGCCTATAAATAGGCCCCCATATGCCCCATTATAGGGGTGTTTGTGCTGCTGGGATTTTGCTTCTTCTCCTCGGAGTTTTGCTCGGCGAAGAGTTGGATTTGCACGTCTCTGGAGCTTCCGCTACGAGCGTTCTTTGTACTTGTTCTTCGTACTTGGTCTTATAGACTTTGTGCTGCCGGATTTGTTCCGTGGTGCTGTATCTTCTGCGAAGTATCGTTCTTTCTTGAACTTTGGCTTGTCTGGAGGGCTTGCTATCACTTGAATAAATAGGCTCCCTTCCTTAACTTGGGGGGGGGGGGGGCACTTGGATTCACTTATTACCTAAGTAACCATGGGGTTGTCTTAAGCAATAATTTTACTTTGCCCTTAAGACACTCCTTAAAGGGGAATTCCATCCTTATTACTTAAGCAACCAAAATAGGCTGCCTAAGTAACTGTTGGACCACTATAAATGGATCCTGGCATTTCTTCCGGTAGATATCCACCACAACCTTTTAGGGTTCAACACTCCCCTAACTGATGGAACATGCCATTGGTTGGAGGGGCTCTCTCCCCCAACCGATGGGACTGTCCATCGGTTGGAGGGGCTCCCTCCGGGCCTCCCCCAACCGATGGGACTGTCCATCAGTTGGAGGGGTTCTCCCCCCCCAACCGATGGGATAGTCCATCGGTTGGGAGGGGAGTTCCCCCTAACCGATGGAGGGTTCCATCGGTTAGACCCCTAACCGATGGAACTTCCCATCGGTTAAGGGGAAGTTCCCCTTAACCGATGGGACCTCCCATCGGTTAAGGAGAGAACCCCCTTAACCGATGGGACTGTCCATCGGTTAAGGGGGATCACATTCCCCCCATCCCATGCATGTAAGGGGCAAAAACCCCTATAAAACCCCCCATGCAAGGGGGATCCTTTTGCTGAAATGAAGAAGAGGGGCTGGCTTTTTGGCTCCCCTAAAGGCTCCTGCTGAAAGAAAATAAAAAAAAAGAGAGGTAAAAAGCTTTTTCCCCAAAGTTCCCCGCTTGTTCTGAAGGTTCCCCGCTCGGTGTGAAGGTATCGGCCCTCCCTCCGCTCGGTGTGGAGCATCCGCCCTCGGCAAGCGCAAAAGAAAGGGGAGATCGTCTCCGTCCGGCATCGACATCTCCTCAATCCCCCTCCATGCTGAGCTAGTCTTCATGGAGGGTTTTCAAAAAAAAAATCATAATGCAACCCATATCCCCACATCGAGCAAGACTCTGTGGGGGTAAAAATTAAATCGTGTTCTTTGGTGTTTAAATACCTTCCATGTCGAGCAAGACTCTATGGATATACGGTATTGAACATCTTTGTTCTCGTGCTCTAAATGCCTCCATATCGAGCAAGACTCTATGGGTACTGGCATTTAGATGCATATGTTCTTCCCGCCCGTCGAGCAAGACTTCGGGATGGGTGAGTGTTTGTGCTCATATGTATATGTTTTCTAACGAAACTCTACCCAAGCGGAGGTTTTACCCGAAAAACATATCCATGTGCTCACAAATATTGTGCTCATATGTATATGTTTTCTAAGGAAACTCTGCCCAAGCGGAGGTTCTGCCCGAAAACATATCCATGTGTTCACAACTATGTGCTCATATGCATGGTTTGGCGTGGCGGATCGAATCGGTCCGATTCGGCCGAATCAGATCGAATCAGGAGAAAACCGATTCCCATCGAATCTGACCGATTCCCATCCGATTCCCATGCGAATCGGCCCGATTCAGGCGAATCGTGGCGGGTCAGGAAAAATCTGATTCGTCCCGATTCCCTGATGCGTCGAACCTTACTCATACATATATGTTTCCTAAAAGAAACTCTGCTCAAGTGGAGGTTCTGCCCGAAAACATACTCATATGTTCACAAACATATATGTTCATATGTATATATCTTTTAAAAAGAAACTCTGCCTAAGCGGGGGTTCTGCCCAAAAGCATATTCAGATGTCCATAAATGTATATGTGCATATGCGCGTATTTCATGGGGAAACTCTGTCCATACAGGGACTCTCCCCTAAAATAATACAACTAGTCAAAAAAAACCGCTACGCGTGTAGGATATTCAAAATGTTTACTATAATTATGATATTTGAAAAAATAAATCAGAAAAGAGAGGTTCTAAGATTTATCCCCCATTTGGCTAAATGGGTGTATGGCTTCCAAATGACTTGTAAAAATTAGAATTGTAAATAATAATAAATAATTATTGGAATGCATGACAGTTGAAATTAATTTTTTTCTTCAATTTTTTACCTACATATCATAAGCTTGGAGTGCACGTAGATCAAGAACCTCCTAATATGTTGGACATTCCAATATTGCGTCTCGCACAGAGGTCCCCCGGTGTAAGGATGCAATCCCCGGAGACAGGAGAGCAATTTCACGATGTGTAATGTTCACCTCTGTTTTGGGTCCTAGCTATGTATTTATGGTATAAAAATCAATTATAATAGACATCAGGACTCTCATACAACAAAGACTCTCAAGGAGCCTTAACAAAGTTACAAAGCAAACAAAGATAAATACAATATGATATATCTCCACCAAAAAGATTCCTAAACAGACTTGTGTACCTTCTCTGTTGTACTGGATGAGTCCTCTTTGTGCATGGTTTCTCCACTACAACCACTTTTGTTAACGCCCGACAAGTGGTCAGTGAAGTGCCCATCGATGGACCTGGACACTTGCAACCCAGCTTCCCCGGCTCCGGCAAGCGCAGACTCCGTAGGGAGGATGCCCGAGATAGCATGGATGGGTACCAGCAAGGACAGGTCACACTGCTTACCGATGTGTGTTAGGGAAACCATAGACGATGGATAAAATTATGTGGTTAGTAAAGATAGCCACCGTGTTGTCACCGCATTGCCAGATCTAACCCAGCAGCAAAACAAAGTACAGGAAATCACAATGAGTTACCGTGGTAGTAAAAAATAGTAATCACCGTGATGTTTCTGGTTTTGGCAGGACCTTCTATACTATGTATTGTTCATATTGATTATTATAAAAAGAGGTACAATGGCTGTCAATCATCAAAAAAGTCTTCTCACACCAATTCACGCCAACTCTTACTCTGCCTTAAACTTTCTCTCTCTGCTCTCTCTCTCTAGTTCTAAAAATGCAGGCGTGTTGTTCTGTCTTGGTGGAAGTCGGCCTGGCGGATGCTAGTCTCGTAGAAGTGAACTTAAGGGGGCTTAATCTCTCTAAATAAATGAGTACCAAGATTGATGGGGCATTATCTCCCTTTGATTGGGTAGGGGAGGGCACTGGCCAGAAAGAAGGTGTCATTGTCACAGGACACCTTGATCTATCTACCGTCACTAATCATATATACAAATTAACAGATATCGTCAGAGGCTATAGCTAGTTGTGTACCCTCTTAGTCATTGAGTGAGCACAATATACCACCCCCCAACCCCCTCAAAACCACTCTAAGCTCCCTTGCTGGAAGTTTGAGCTCATCCAGACACCCCCATACATATATATATGGGGTTCCATCAAAGGTTGTCGTAAGGCGGTACTGACGTATCTCAACATTGAAATCTCTGATCACTCGAGACTTCAAACTTAAGTCTTCGTCAGCTTCAAGTTCTTCTCCCCTCGCCCCTTCCAGCTTGCAAGTCTAAACCACCCGAAAAGCCAGACCAGAATATCTTGCATCAGTTGTCTTGAGCTTGAGGGAGCTAGACTATAATTTTGAGCTTGCGTGGAGCCACCGTAGCCAAATTAATGACCGTCTATTCAGCGGGTTGGGAACCCTCCTCACCTTGGTTTGGTCTGCCAACATGCACCAACCACAGCCAGACAGGCCCCCGGTCGGAGGCCATGGCGTAATGGTGGTGTTCCCTGGTTGTGCATGCATATATGGTTTTCGCCAGAGGGAATGATAGCCACCGCATTGTCATCGCATTACCAGACCCAACCCAACAACAAAACACTCGTCTTATAAAATAAATGAAAGTTTTAATTATTAATTTAATTATTTGAACTATGTCAATTCAGATTAGTCCAAGGCCTTATTACTTGTTTGTCGCACAATTTTATATGATTTGATGGTTAATTTATATTTAATTATGTAATAAATATATAAAATATAATATTAATATATATATATTAATATTTTCATATTATGATAACATAATATATAATATACATAAGATAAATAATAAGTATAATAGTTCATAATATTATGTTAATAATTTTATAGGTTCGAATCTGAGTGGTGGCATCTCTAAAAGTAACAATATAAATTTTATATAGAATTTATTTAATTCCTGATATATAATTGGACTCCTTCTTTTATGATATTTATTTATCAATGATTGAAGAAAAGGATTTAAACTCCAAGTCTTAAATGAAATGATCGACTGATATAGTGTGGTAGTAAAGAATCGTAATCACCGTGATGTTTCTGGTTTTGGGAGGACCTTCTATGCCACGTATTGTTCATATCGATTATTATAAAAAAAAAGTAAATTGTAAAATTAATTTGACAAAAATTAACTATAAACTAAATAAAGAGAGATTAAAAGGGATTGAGAGAGGAAAAATTAATTAACAAATATTAATTAAAATTATGACAATAAATTGAAGAGTTTAACACAATACAGAAATAAACTAAAATAATTTACGAAGAAAGAGAACGACAGAGAGAAGAAATAGAGAGAGGAGATGGATGTGCACTGTAGCGGTACTGTAGACGCGCAGCTACAGTATCCGCTACAGTAGTATGCAGGAGCGAGGAGGAGGCAATCAGGCGAGGGTGGTGCAGGCGCGGGCGCCTCTACGTGCATGCAAATGCATGCACGTGGAGGAGGGGAAGCAGTCGCTCTTCCGCTAGGTGCTGGCGACAGGCGGTTCGCGGCAGGGAGGCCGTGCGCGGGCAACGAGCGCGGAGGGGCACGGGTGCGGGTGGGTGCTGCAGGCGTGCCGAGGCGGCGGTGTCCGCGCGGGTGGCCTTGCGCCGGAGGTCCACCGAGAGAGAGATAGGGAGAGAGGAGAGCAGGAGGATGAGAGAGAGAAGAGGAGGAAGAAAAATAGAGAGAAGATCTGAAGAGAAGAAGAAGAGAATGGAGGCCCGGAGGAAAAGAACAAAAAGGAGGAAAAAGAGAAAAGAAGGAGAGAGGGGTTTAGTTCATAAAATGCAGTCGTGGGTGTCATGCCAGGGCTCCTTGTTCTGCTTTGGTGGAAGTCGGCCTGGCGGATGTTGGTCTCGTAGAAATCAGTGGCGTAGGCTCCACCGGCATCAGAGGGTCTGAAAGAGGGAGTGCTCCTTGGTGTCTTGGCGGCCGTCGCAGAGGTCAAGCCCGCAGACGAAACTGATGAACTCACGAACGTCGCCGCCGCCGCCTTCATCTGCGTTGTCACTGGAGTCCCGATGGCGGTGGAGGCAAAGGTGGCAGCCGACGCGGGTGTGGCAGAAGAAGTCGACAGTCTACTCGTCGTGGGTCCGCATGAGCCCTTGCCTAGCTTGACCTTCAAGTCGTACGTCTGCTAATCTCGCAGGGACAACCACTGTCATGAGAGAGCTAGAGAGAGAGAGAGAGAGAGAGAGAGAGAGAGGAGCCACCGTCTCTGCAGCAGGGGAAGGTGAGATGTGCGGGGAGCCACCCTACTTGACACGAGGGGAAGCAGCGACGTGACCAGGTGGGGTGCAGCCGTGCTCGAGGAAATGAATAAGTTTAACTTCTCGACGGCATCCTTCAGATACGAGGTCGTCTCCTTGGCCTCCTCCAGCGTCGAGACAGGCCAGAACACAAACCTCGCCGGTGGTGCCGAGTGTAGGGTGTCGAAGAGAGAGAGAGAGAGAGAGAAGAGAGAGAGAGAGAGAGAGAGAGAGAGATAGAGAGAGAAGTATCAGTCTTGGTGGACTCAAGTAGCTGCCCAGGCGCACCACGATGTCGTCGATATCCCGCACGTACCCGACCTCCTGCCCCCACTCCTCCTCCAGCGGGCTCACTGGGACAACCCCGTTCTCCACGGCCCTCTGCTCAAAGCAGCAAGGCGCGGGGGGAAAAACCAAGTTACAAAAAAGACAAACATATCGCTTATTACGTACGTAAAATATCATCACCACTGTAGGAAGCATGCAGCTGCCCCACACACACACAGAACCTTATAAGCGGCGTCGACGTCGGCGTAGGCGAAGCAAACCTCCACGGGCCCCTCTCCCTGTCGCTGTCGGCGTGCTGGACCACCCCTGCGTCAGTCTCGTGCTGGTGCGCCGGCGTGAACGCGATCGTCATCTGCCCCGTCTCCAACCATTGAGGAGCCTGTTTTGAAAAACAGAGCAAGAGGATTCAAAACAGGGGATCGTAAATCACAGTAAATCACCACCGTGATTACGGTAAATCACCACCGTGATTTGACTATCCAGCAAACTGTAATGCAGGCTGTAAATCCCTGTAATTATTGACCATTCTATTTATTGTACATGTCCCTCGTTATAAACAAGGTAGAGCAGGCTTGAACGTCTGATTCGCTAGCGCTGAGCTGCTGGGTGAGCAGCCTTTTTGCAAGAAGTATGGGTTCTTTTTTTGTGGATTCCCTCACCCAAGAAATTTTACAGAAAACCAATATTAATAGAACAAGGATCGGAATGGTTACACAAATAAATTTTTTTTTTCCCTGGATCTCCTATGGATCGTTGGCAAAGGGACGATGGATGTGTATTCGAGTGTACACGAGAGAGAGAGAGTATACCTCCATTGCCCTTGTTTGTGGCCGGTCCGGATCAGCCTTGCCAGCATCTTGCTCTTCAGATCGGCGGCGGAGAAGCACCGGAATATGCCGTCTGGATGAGCGGAGTCGTCATCGTCGGAGGGGAGCAGCTTTGCCCGCTCTCTAGACAGCTGCTGGGACTGGGAGGAGACGGAGGGGTTCCTTCGGTGGATGGTGGAGGTGAGGGTGCAGAAGGCAGCGGCCTTCGAATCGGCGATGGCGACGCGGTAGGAGTTGGGGTCGACATCGGCGATGGTGCTACCTTCGCCTGGGGCTAAAAAAGGGGAGCAGGACTGCAAGGTGCTCAATAAATCCTAACAGAGAACTTGGGATTCCATCGGCAAAACGACCTCGTAGTAGAATCTGTAGGGTTGTGGATTCAGACACTACGTTATAGATTCAAATCTATGTAAAATTTCCTGAAATGCTTCCAGAAATGTTAAAAAAGTTTCATGTGCAGCGTAAATTTTTCTTTCCTATTCTGTACGCAACTCCCTGAATTAATGTTTGTACAAGAGCGTTTCATGTGCAGTCTTATCCCTGAAATGCTTCCTGAAACGTTCAAAAGCAATTCATGTGCAATGTTAATTCCTCTTTCCTGTTCTGTGCGCGACTCTTTGAATTAATGTTTGTACAAGAGCGTTTCACGTACAATCTTAATTTGAGGGAAAACTAAAGATCGACCCAGTTTAGAGCATGGTTTGGCGGATCGAATCGGATCGGCCCGATTCACCCGAATCGGGGTGAATCATGGAAAACCCGATTCTCGATTCCATCGATTTGGTCCGATTCGCCTCATATATATAATATTATTATATTATATTAGTAATATATATTATACATTATAAATATCATATATATGATATATTATATATATAATATATATTATACCCATGAGAATCGATCCGATTCGGATCGATTCGGGTCGATTCGGGGGAATCGAATCGGATCAAGAAAAATCCGATTCGCCTCCCGATTCCGATCCGGCAAACTTGGTTTAGAGCAAGGTTTGGCGGATCGGGATCGGAAGGCGAATCGGATTTCTCTTGATCCGATTCGATTCCCCCCGAATCGACCCGAATCGATCCGCATCGGATCGATTCTCATGGGTATAATATATAATATATCATATATGATATTTATAATGTATAATATATATTATTAATATGATATAATATATAATATATCATATATATGATATTTATAATGTATAATATATATTATTAATATGATATAATATTATATATATGAGGCGAATCGGACCGAATCGATGGAATCGAGGATCGGGTTTTCCCTGATCCGATGCGATACGGGGGTATCGGGCCGGCACGATCCGGCACGCCAAACCTTGGTTTAGAGAAGGATGAACCAGACAAAAATTTAAAATGTCTCTTCTAATATATAGTTATAGATAATATGCCCATTAAATACATGCTCATATATATTCGCGCGGTAATTCTGCCTATGCAGGAGCGCTGTCTAAATCCATAGCATACTCAAATAACAAGTAAATCCACGGGTATACACCCGTTCACTTCCCAAATTATATTTCAAAATCCCCAATAGGAAATGCATATCCTTTTCAAAATGAAGCCCTTTCTTCAAAGAAAATATTCTCTTTCAAAATAGAATATTTCTAAAGCAAATCCATCTTTTAAATCAAAATCCATTTTGTCCGATGAATAAAAGAGGAAAACACCGCATTACAATTTTCTAGAAAATGTAAAACCTCTCGACTTTGCTATTAATGGTATTCAGGTTAAAACTGATGTAAAAATAACATCAAAGACTTTTAACCCGATGTAAACAAAATATCGATTCCGATCGATGGAGACAGGGGTCCAGCACACGCTACCCTAATCGCCTAATGAATAAAAATCGCGGAACAAACAAGTTCAAATTAAAACTGGCGCACTCGTCCATTTTTTGGACATAAAATTTTCTCTCCGCATCGCGCGGATTCTAATTTCTGTCTGTTAGACAGATCGGCATGTCCCGCAAGGCAAAGTAAAGTAAATAAAAATCAACTCAAATTCAAACACTATATAAAACACAAGCACGAAACTTTCCGCGTCTGACAGTTACTGTGAAGGGAAATGAAGGTAATGTCCAAGATAGTGATATATGGTTCTGGAAATGCTTGTCGTGTTCGTTACATATTGGTTGATTTGTAGAAAGAACTCATGTAACTGTGGACTAGCGATTGTGAATAATAAAAAAACTCTAACCGCAAAGAAAAACAAAAAAGAGGCACTGACATTGTTGGAGGCGGCATTAACCATTTGGGAATAATTAAGGATGAGAGAAGGCTGTACAAGATAATTTATTACACAAGCATCTAACGTAGGCATTATCAACCAAAAGTTGAGCACCCTTCTAACATCAAGACTTGGCAGCATGCAAGCAGCATATATTTGGAAAATAAAAGAAACAGCAGGTTATAGTAGCATGTAATCCAAAGGTTGTCTGTGTAAGGCACTTTTGGCTATGGTGACCTTGCTTCATAGCCCAAGGGATCAAGGTGAATGCCTTTTACAATAGAAGGGGAAGAGGGAGGGAGGCAAGCCTTGCATCATTGCCTAGTCGAGCAAGGTGAATGCCTCTGGTGAAGTGAGGGAGGGAGGGTGCTGTTGGCATAAAAAATTGTCAAAACCCTCATTTCCAGAAATCCCAAAAGCACCCCTCTAATGGGGCATATGGGGGCCTATTTATAGGCAAACCCCCCCCCCCCCCCCCCCCCCCCCCCCAAGCTCAAGGCCCCAACTCCCCCCAACCGATGGACCTTCCATCGGTTAAGGGGGGGGGGGTGTTGACACGGGAAAAATGTAGATATATGTATATATATATATTCGTGTGGAGTTACATATGGTTATCGTGACATAGAAGCACATATCATTTGATTTTGTTTATTCATTTCGTTTTATGTGGTTCATGTATTCATTTCCCATGCTTTGAATTTTGCGGGGCGTGCCAGTCTGTCTAACAGACAGAAGAAAGAGTCCGCGCAATGCGGAGAGAGTATTTTTGGGTGTCCTTGGAACGGACGGGTATGATGTCCGTGGAACGGACGATTGGATTGTCCATGAAATGGACGGGGATGCCCGTGTAACGGGCGACTAGGGTGCGTCGTTTTTTATCTGAACTCCTTGAGTCCCGTATCTATACTCATCAGGTGATTGGAGTAGCATGTGCTGGACCTCTGTCTCCATCGACCGGAGTCGATGTTACATTTACATCGAGTTAAGACTCTTGGTGTTATTTAACATCAGTTTTAACCGAATACCATTCATAGCAAAGGGGATGAGAGAATACACATTCTTTTAGAAGATCCTGGTCATGATGTATCATTTTTCTTTTGGTTATTTTTGAAATGCTTTTGCTTTGAGTGTTCCATTTTGAAAAGGCTGCCCTTTTTGTGGAGTCCGAGATATGACTTTTAAGAAGGGAACGGATATATTTTCGTGAACCCATTTGGGGTCACCCTCCTCTCCTTTTTGGAGAATGATGTTGTTTGAAGGTTTTATTTTGGAAAACCTGAGGATTATTATTGCAGACGGGCATATACCCGTGCATTTGATTCTGAACTTGGGGGAAGTCATGATTAGAAGTAGCATTTCTGTATTAGAAGAGTTGCTACATCAACCCCCCCTTTTTTTTATGACGTGATATTCTTTTACAACATCATTCTTTTAAAAGAAGTCCGAATTGAGGCAGAATTTCCTTCCTCCTCGTTCATCATTTCATTCATTCATCATTCATTTTCCTTTACTCGTATGAGTATGATTTTCAAAGAAAATATGTACGTATTTCTATGGACGTTCTTGTCAATTTGAAGTTTTTTTTTTTTTGGAAACTGTCCATATGAACGCAGTTCTTGTGAGTATACATTCGTGCTGCTCTTTGGGGCATCTGAGCACAGTTCGGGTCTCCATGGACGTTCTTGTCAATTTGAAGTTCCTTTCTGGAAATTGTCCATATGAACGCAGTTCTTGTGAGTATACATTCGTGCTGCTCTTTGGAGTATCTGAGCACAGTTCGGGTCTTGTTTCCTTTTTCTTTGGATGTGTGTATATCAATACAATTTTCATAAATTTATTTTGGCAGAGTTTCTGCCTATGCGGAGTGCCCTCACGGAGGTATATTCATATGAACATGTACTTATATCCATGTGTCCTCAGAGAATCTTTGTCCGAAGGGATTTTGCCCTTAAGAAGGTATGTGTGTATGATCATAAATTTGCAGTTTATGCATATTTTCTCACCGGTATCTCTATTTGAATGGAGTATCCGGCAAAGAGGTACCATCTGCATATGCAGAATCCCTTTTGAGAGGCATACGCATGTAATTACGAATTTATGATTATATAGACATGTTTGTGGGCGGAGACTCCATTTGGGCAGAGTTTCTTCTTGGGAAGACATGTATATGAATACAAAGTTCGTGATTATATTGATATGTTTTTAGAGGGAGCAACCCTGACATGGGCAGAGCTTCCTTTCAAGAAACACATGTGTATAGGCACAAATTTGAATTTTATAGATATGTTCTTAGGCGGAATCTCCACTTGGGCAGAGTTTCCTCTAGGAAACATGCATATAAAAATACGAATTTGTGAATATACAAACATGTTCTTGGGCAGAATCTCCCCTTGGGCAGAATCTCCTCTAAGAAACATATCAATATAAACACAGATTTGAAATTTATAGATATGTTCTTAGGTTGAATCTCCACTTGGGCAGAGTTTCCTCTAAGAAGCATATATATAAAAATACGAATCTGTGAATATATGAATACGTTCTCGAGTAGAATCTCCACTTGGGTAGAGTTTCCTCTAAGAAACATATGCATATAGCACAAACACACCATCCAGGAGAGTTTAAAACTCGATGGGAGGTGGCATGAATTACAAAGTATCTAAAATACCATATGTCCGGGATGGACGGTATTTAGAACCTATAACCCGTGAGGGCCGGTGCCGCTATTGCGGACTTTTAGCCGATGAAGTTTGTCGATGCCGTATATGAACAACTTCTCAATGCTCGGGAGAAGATTTGGTATCTTGACTCACAAAGAAAGAAGATTGAGAACGAAAAGGGGAGCCTTTGGGAATTTGAAAACTTCTATTTCCTTCAACTTTGGAGGATTGAACAAAGGAGGGCTAGAGTGAGAGAGAGCCCAAGAGCTGAAGAGCCGGACCCGGGGGGGAGATGAAGGAGGGGATTCCAACCGACCGTCAACCGCCCTTTTTCATGGGGAATGGGGGTGCCTTTTATAGGGGAAGGCACCCCCTTACATGCGTGGGATTGGGGGGGGGGGGGGTCTAGCCGATGGGGGTTCTATCGGTTAGAGGGAAAATCCCCTCTAACCGATGGGAGTACCATCGGTTAGAAGGTTAAAGACCCTCTAACCGATGGGGGTACCATCGGTTAGGGGGCTATTTTCCCTTTTTTTTTTTTTTTTTTTCTGTTTTCTATTTTTTTTTCTGTGTTTTTTCTGTTTTTTTTTTTTTAAAAGGGGGACCCCTTAACCGATGGAAGTTCCATCGGTTAAGGGGGAATCCCCCCCTAACCGATGGAACATCCATCGGTTAGAGGGGAAGACTCCCCTAACCGATGGAAGCACCATCGGTTAGGGGAATCCCCTTAACCGATGGAAGCTCCATCGGTTAGAGGGGAGTTCCCCTCTAACCGATGGAAGTACGAAGTACCATCGGTTGGAGGGGATTCCCCTTCCAACCGATGGAAGCTCCATCGGTTAAGGGGGAAAACCCCTTTAACCGATGGAGCTACCATCGGTTAGGGGGAAAAACCCCCTAACCGATGGTATTTTCATCGGTTTAGGGGAGGGGCTTAAAAAGTCTATAAATAGACCGGCCTCCCCTTCATTTGAAGGGGTCTTGCCTTTGGAGAATCCCGTGTCATTCTGGACATCTTGTCGGAAGTTCTACCGTCCCGGACGGAGAATCAATTGCAAGTCTTTGGAGCCTTCGTGGCGGACTTGTTCTCGTACTTATCTTTCACATGTGGTCTTGTAGACGTCGTAATGTCGGAATTCTTCCGTGCCGTATTTTATCCGGAGATTTATTCTCCTCGGCATCTCCCACTTGCTTGGGATGCTTGACAATAGTTGAGAGCTTGAACGGCTTTCAACCAGAAACTTGGATTAAGTCATGACTTTAAGTAACCTTGGGGTTACCGTAATCATAACCACCTTGTCCCCCTAATCAGGCCGTTAAACCGGTTAGGTGAAGTCAACATTTTACTGGTAGTTACCAACTCCTGGTTAGGTAGCCATCCTCCTTACCTCAGGCTAACTAACTGGTTAGTTACCTACATGTGACCGCCACCTACTCGGCTTGTTGGACCACTATATAAGGGAGCATTGGTACTCCTCTTAACAAGCATCCAACATATACACATATAAATATTTTCTGTCCCAACAGGGGGCTCCCATCCCCATCCCAACGCATGTAAGGGGGGCAAAACCCCCTATAAAATCCCATGTAACCCCTCATGTAAAGGGGCTTCTTTTTCGCTGAAATGAAATAGAGGCTTCTATGCTGCCATTTTGAAAAAGAAAAAAGTTCTTTTCCAAAAGTTTCCCGTTTGTTCTTCAAAGATCTCCGCCCGGTGTGTAGGTATTGGCTCCTCTCCCGCTCGGTGTCAAGAATCCACCCTCAACAAGCGCAAAGAAAGGGAGATCGTCTCCGCCCGACATCGACATCTCCTCCATCCCCCTCCATGCCGAGCTAGTCTTCATGGAGGGTTTCTAAAAAAAAAAATCATAATGCAATCCTGTTGACACCAAAATTAATTAACAAATACAAGTCCCCCAGAAAAAGAACAAAAAAACAAAAGACCTCCCAAAAATTCTCACCCGCGCCGGACCAGGCGTGGGGTCATCCGCGTCGGACCAGGCACGGGGGGCCGTCCGCGCCAGGCTAGCGGGTGACCTGGCGGCCCTGGCCAGCACGCGGGGACCCACCCGCGCGGCCCGGCGGCCCTGGTCGGCCCCGCTTGCCACCCGCGCCGGGCCGTTCACTCGCGCCGGACCACCCACCTCGGTTCCACCCGCGCCGGGCCTTTCACCCGCGTCGGACCACCCACCTCGGTTTCACCCGCGCCGGGCCTTCCACCCTCGTCGGACCACCTTCCCAAAACCCCTATAAATAGAGGGGCAGGGGCATGAAGAAACCCCGGCTTCCAGACGCGCGAAGCTCTCGCGCGGAGACCCCCCGCTTGCGGGATCTCTCCCTCCGCGCTGAGAAAACTCTCTCACACAGATTGCCTGGCGAAACTTGGGGCGGACTCTCTTGGGGTTGAGGAGAAGTCCCCCCCTCCTTTGAGGGGATATGTCCGTCCTTCAAAATAGGTGGACCCCCTCCATTTGGGCCCCAATTTGTGTAAAATTACCCAGAGGCCGCTGGGACGAAAAGTTCGTATATGTGTGCATAAAAGGACACATGCAACGTCTTGCTGTCCGAAAATTTGCAGGAATACCCCCTACTTCTGAGAAAATTACAGCAATATCCCCTGTGGAAGGAAAAATGTCCCAAATGTTCCTGCTGTCCGAAAAATTGCACAGAAGTCCCCAATTTGTGGGAAATGTCACAAAGGCTCTCGGGGAGGCCAGAAAGTTGCAGAAATACCTTCGGGGTGGGAAAATTGCAGAGAAAACCCCCAAGAGGTATAGAATTTGCAGAAATGACCCCATGAAGGATAAAATTGCAGAAATATCCCCGTGAAGAATAAAATTGCATAAATGTCCCCGTAAAGGTCAAAATTGCAGAAATATCCCCATGATGGATAAAATTGCAGAAATATCCGGATGTCCCAAAAAATTGTAGAAGTACCCCTGCTGCCCGAAAAGTTACGGATACGTCCTTGCGGCACGGAAAATGGCAGATAGCCCGATGGTCCGTGCCTCTTGTCCAACCCGGTGGAGCGGGACCCACGTCACTTCTATGAAGTGGCGTGCGCTCTCCCGTGTGTGACTTGAAGCCGGACTCATGGGGAGTTCTCGGGAAACGTCACCCAACGTCAAGGATGTCCCAGAAAGTCAGAAAACGGCAGGGATGTCCCATAAAGCCAGGAAGTGGCAGAAATGTCCGAGCAAACTAGAAAACGGCAGGGATGTCCCAGAAAGCCAGAAAATGGTAGAGATGTCCCAGAAAGCCAGAAAATGGCAGAGATGTCCCAAGAAGTCAAGAAATGACAGAGATGTCCGAGTAAGCCAAGAAATGGCAAGGATGTCCAAGCAGACCAAGAAACGGCAGAAGCACTTGGGAAAGTCAATTAATGATGAAAATATCCGGATCCGCTCAGGAAAGTCAAGAAATGATCGAGAGGTCTGGCTCATGCCGTTCGCACGGCCTGGTGGAGCGGGACCCACGCCGTTTCTATGAAACGGCGTGCGCTCTTCTAGGCCCGGCTTACGACAGGCCGCTCCAAGTCTTGGGATTGTCAAATAACGACAAGAACCCTTGTACATGTCGAGACATGGCCGAAAGTTCCGGGAGGTCAAGATACGACCGAAAATCCCCAGAAAGGTCGACAAATGACCGAGAAGCCTCGTAAAAAGCCTCGAGGTTTACTAACTTCGAACACCTGAGATAAACGGGTTCGAAAGAAACAATGAAGCAAATATCACTTCCCTGAAGCCCCTATAAATAGAGGGGCATGGCTCACCCCCCAGGCTCTGCTGAACTCTCACCCAGCGTACAAGCTCTGGGCATTCTCTCGCTCTCACGCGTGCAAAGCCCCGGAAGCTCTCGCGTTCTCCCCGGTGTTTAAATACCTATGTGCGTATTTAAATACCCTTGTTCTCGTGCTCTAAATGCCTCTATATTGAGCAAGACTCTATGGGTATGGGCATTTAGTTGCATATGTTCTCCCCGCCCGTCGAGCAAGACTCCGGGATGGGTGAGTGTTTGTGCTCATATGTGTATGCGTCTTATAAAGGAAACTCTGCCCAAGCGGAGGTTCCGTCCAAAGACGTACCCATATGCTTACAATATTGTGCTCATATGTATATGTTTCTTAAAGAAAACTCTGCCCAAGCGGAGGTTTTGCTCGGAAATATATCCATGTATTCACAAATATTGTGCTTATACGTATATATTTTTTAAAGGAAACTCTGCCCAAGCGGAGGTTCTGTTCGGAAACATATCCAGGTATTCACAAATATTGTGCTTATATGTATATATTTCCTAAAGGAAATTCTGCCCAAGCGGAGGTTATGCCCGGAAACATATCCATATATCCACAAATGTTGTGCTCATATGTATACGTTTTCTAAAGGAAACTCTGCCCAAGCAGAGGTTCTGCCCGAAAATATATCCATATGTTCACAAAAATATGTTCATGTGAATATGTCTTTTAAAGGGGATTCTGCCCAAGCGGGGATTCTGCCCAAAAGCATATCCATATGTCCATAAATGTATATGTACATATGTGCGTATTTCATGGGGACACCCTGTCCATGCAGGGACTCTCCCCCAAAAGTCAATACAATCATATGTCCATCAAGTTCATACTCATATATCTGCGCGATAACTCTGCCTATGCGGGAGCACTGTCAAAATTCACAATACACTCAAATCCCAAATAAATTCACGGGCATACACCCGCTCATTTTCCAAATCATATGTCTTATCCTCAAAAGGAAGTCATACTCTTCAAAATAAAATTTCAAAGCAAACAATATATCCGAACACCAAATAAATTCACAGGTATACACCCGCACATTTCTCAAATTATATTTCAAAACCCAAAAGAAATCCATACTCCTTTTCAAAATGAAATCCTTTTCTCAAAATAAATATTCTTCTTTTCAAAAATGAAATATCTTTTTTCAAAGGAACAAATCCTTTCTCCCAAATCAAAATCTATTTTGTCCGATAAAATAAGGAAAACATCGTGTCACAATTTTCTAGAAAATGCATAATTCCTCGGCTTTGCTTTCAATGGTATTCGGGTTAAAACTGATGTAAAAATAACATCAAAGGTTTTTAACTTGATGTCAACAAATCATCGATTCCGATCGATGGAGACAGGGGTCGAGCACACGCCACCCTAATCGCCTGATGAATAAAAATCGCGGAACCAATAAGTTCAGAAATAAAGTGGCGCACTTGTCCATTCCATGGACATCAAATATTCTCTCCGCACTGCGCGGATTTTAACTTCTGTCTGCTAGACAGGTTGGCACGCCCCGCAAGGCAAAAGAAATAAATAAAAATCAAATCAAACTCAAATATCAAATTAAAAATAAAACATACGAAAATTTCCACATCCGACAGGTGGTGAGGGAGATTGGTGAGTTGTTGGGTGGGGGGGGGAGTGGTGTTGGAGGGGGAGGGTGACAGTGAAGATGCCTAGGAAACAGGCAGGAAGAAGCTGTGATCCATGGGACCATGGGAGGGGTGAAGATGGTGCAGGATTTTGTAATTAGTGGCTCCTTTGATGGGAACATCCACTTACTGTTCTCAGTTGATCATTGTGGGTGTGAACTGCTGAAGGGAGTGGAAGGGCAAAACAATGATGATTATGACATTACTTTTCTAATTTATGGCTCCTTATGTAATATGTATTAAGGATTTCATTGACATATAGAAACTATCAGGTGAAGAGAACAATATGACCCCTTTTAACAGAGACCTGAGCTTAAATCTGTGGATCAATGTCATCTCTTTCACCCAAGTCAAGGCAGAAAGATCACAGCCAGTGGGCTTGCCTCAGCTAAGTCCATACCTGAGCTCCAGCTCACCTGTTGATGTCAACACCGGTCTTGCTGACATCATATGACTCATATCAGTAGAATTCCTGGTGTAGTTTGTTTCCCTATTAGTGCTGCTCCACTGAGATATGATTGTTTACTTTTGTGGTTAGCAAGCCATATACACATGTGGAGGTTTTTCAAGCTATTCATCACATGACCGCAGTTAATTTCTTTATGTAGAGCTTTGTCTGAAAGCTTCATGTACCTTCCTTCTGCTGGACCTTTCTCCTAAGACATTTATGTTTCTGTTGCACTACCTTGACTAGCCACCACTTTCCAGTCAATTAGGTTTTTCTTTCTGTACAGACTATCAATGGTGGGCATATCTTATTGAAAAGTAGCCATTGTGTGCCTAAACTTCATGTAACCTAGGCTTTACAATTCTCATTATTGATCTAAACACTTTCGTTACCATCTAGATCTCCTATATATGTTCATCTCTTTAGATATACTTAGTTATCCTTTTAGGAAGTTGAACTCTTGACTAACAATAGATTTAGCAGGCACTCCAGTTGTTTGGTTTATCTAGTTTGTTTCCTACACAATGTTTGGATGTTTTCTGCATTAAACATTGGGACTTCTCACCACATGATGGTTGATGGCTCCTTATTTGTGGATTGCTCTCCAATCCCCTTCACTTTCAGATCGACACTGTGATGTCACATCTTTTTCTATCTCATGAAGTGGCACTATCATTCCTCACTTTAAGGCTTCTTTTTTATACTATCGAAGTCATTTTTGTATACCCCTTTTCAGGTACCTCCTCTTCTCCCTTATGTCATGTGATTTTGTCTTCTTTGTTGTTGGTCTACTTGAACATAGTTTTAGATCCTGACTTAACTCTGTTTCAGCTTGACACGTCTATCTTAGTTGTTCGACCTCTTTGTTTGTTACTATTATCTGGCAAAATATTTGGCTCTTCCATTTTCTCTTGAGATGTGTTTCTACAACAATTTTTGATTTAATACATTCTGATATTTCAGATCCAACTCCTTTGCCTCTTTTGATGTTTTCCGTCACCGTGTCTGGTTCATTGCTGACTTTTATTGATTTTATATAAAAAGTGATGATACTGCCAAGTAGGAGACATTCCTCAGAAAAAAAAATAACAATTACAACATAGAGTTGAATAGCTGTTGCTGACCTCTTGTATTTCTTGTCAATTCATTGATACTTCACTTGCAAACCAAAAGTCCTTTGTTCTGATCACTTTTGGGGTATCTATCATCTTACATGAATGATCTTATACCTTCCATGAAAATCTTGCACAAAATTCTGTGCTGCCACCTGTAAGTATAATGGTATCATTTATGGAAACATTGGCTCAGTTTTAGGACTCGTGCTTTTCCCATCTTGGGCTTTTTCTGTGGACATTTCTCCTCCTGTCCTACCATTATCTTATTCTTTTATTGTAGATTGCATAATGTTCACTACCATCTTACCTTGGGATCCTTTGTCCTTGTGAGAGCATTAAGCTTCCCTTAAGCTGCAAAATTTATTCCCTAAGCATGAAGGTTTTTGCTATTATGTTCCAACAGCTTGCACCTTAGCTTTTAATCATATCCGTCAACTTGTCGAAATTAGTGAATCCTGCTTCCTTGTTTGGGCCCATGACCCTGGGGCTGGCTGGATCCTGAACCCAAGTTGGATCAGGATTTCAGCCCAGCCTGGTTGTGGCCATGGCAAGCCTGCGAGGATGTGGGAGCCATTTGACCCGCAGCCTTGGGGAAGAACTGTAGATTTTGGCTCAGCTGCAAACTATGACATAGTTGAGACTTGAGAGTTTTATTGGTCCTGTGGTCAACTTAGATTGTACCAAGTTTTTAGTTAGTTTAACATGAAATTAAATTATTAATTAGTTTGTCTATTATATTTGTCTGTGATCTTTAGGGTATATGTACACTTGCTAAAGTTCAATGGCATTGCAACTTTGCAAGAGATGCACTTGGTGTGTGTGCTATTTTCTACAAACAATATAGGCTTGTGTGCCCCTGTCATAACCTGATGTTTCTTTTAGTTGAGTCTTGTTTCGTCTAGAAATGCCCAAAAGGGTCTGTTAGAAGATGACTTAGGATGAGGCATGGTTTGTCGAATCGGGGCGAATCGGACCGATTCTCCCGGATCGATGCGTATCAGGGAAGATCCAATCCCTGATATTTTTGATTCTCCCCCGATTCCCTTTACATATATATTATAATATATACAATATATATATTATATGACAAACATATATATATATATGTATATATATATATTGTAACAGACAAATATATATATGATTATATTGTAACAGACAAATATATATATGTTTGTGTATATATATTTATATACATGTGAATCAGTCCAATTCGGGGCCAAATCAGGAAATTTCTGATTCGATTCCTGATTCTGATCCGTCCAACCTTGGGATGTGGTCACTTTAGGTCTATATCTGGTCATATTCCACTAAGAAGGCTGAGTATGCTAATTCATTTACTGTGATGCTGTTTCAATTTTAATAATATGCAAATTCATTTACTGTAATGCTGTTTCGATTTTAACAGGTGTATATTTGTGAAAGTCACATTTGCATTGGTATTTCTTTATTCCTGATGACTAGCTTGCATTCTCAATTCTTGTGTTTGGAGCAAGGTGAATAGGTCATTATAAAACAGTAGATAGTCTCTTCAAGTTCATATTTCTTTCATATACTTTTCTGAACAGTCTTTTATATTTGCTATTTTCCTTGTACAAATAGCTGCTGCTTCTTGCATTTATGTTTTTTTAACCTTGTTTTCCACAATTAAGTGATATGTGATACCTGTGAAATTGTGATAGACTTCGCTCCATAATCCATATTGACACATTATCTGATGTGTCCCATAGGAAAGAGGTGAGCATATACCTCCAGAGGATTCTTTTGAAGTGGCTCGAAAAGTGAAAGAAATGTATTGCTACACATGTTCAGATATTGTCAAGGTAGTTATTGGTCACATCTAATCTTCATTGTTGTGAACAAAATGCAGTCATCACCAAATTCAAGTAAACGCTTGCATTCTCGTCACTGATTTTTATGCTGCTATTAGTTTCTCAGAAGCCTTATTATGAAATTGAACCCATTTTCTTATGTTATTTTGCTCGTTTGCTGGTCTGGGATATGTTTTTGGAATATATAGACTTAAACCTAACCATTCAAACAGGTGATGAATCGAATATACAAAGAACTGAAGAAGTTCCTCAGCTTGAATATGGATAACTTGTTTGAATCTTTCCCATTGTGAATATCAAAGTATCTGTAACACTTGACTTTAAGTACCCCACAGTTTCATTCACCATATATGCCACATAAAATAGAATCAGATTCTGTTAATCTCTCGAGTTTCCAAGTAAACTCATGCATGCACACTTTGACCCAGTGATGAGTTCCCTAAAATATCTGGGCCAGCATTATGGTATATGAAAACATTTGGCATTCATATTCCAAAATCCAAATGATCTGTGTAATGCATCTTGTTATAATTGGTTGACAGTTGGTAAGTTGCTTTCACAAAGATTTTTCTTAGAAATCTTGCATTGCAACTGTTAAGCTGGTGAAGTCTGAAGATTTTGATGGGTTCACATGCTGGCAATGAGAAGAAGTAGAGAAGAAGAGGGAGAGGAGGAACCACAAGGAGAGAAGGGGATGGCGTGCACCACACCAGCCCACCAAACCTCCCAACCCCCCAACCCCCCCACCCCAAACCCCCCAACCCCCTGTTGGCATGAAAAATTGTCCAACCCCAAACCTAAAATCCCGAAAGTACCCAAGGGCCCTTAACTGATGGAGGGCCCCATCGGTTAAGGGAAAACTTCCCTTAACCGATGGGACTGTCCATCGGTTAAGGGGTAAGGCCTTAACCGATGGGACCTCCCATCTGTTAAGGGGAATCTCCCCTTAACCGATGGGACTGTCGATCGGTTAAGGGGGTGAAACACCCCTCTCCACCCTCTCATGTAAAGGGGGAAAAACCCCTATAAAAACTCATGTAGCCCCATAGGGGCAAAAGAATCTTCCCTGATCCCTTTTCTGGTTTTTCTGGAAAAGATTGGAAGAAAAAATTCTGAAAAAAGCAAAAAGGCTCTTTCCCAAAGCTCTAGCGTGTTCTTGAAGGCTCCCCGCTCGGAGTGAAGGCATCCGCCCTCGACAAGTACAAAAGGAAGGGAGATCGTCTCCGCCAGGCAACTGTTGACACGGGGGAGGAGATTTCCTTTTCTTTCTTCTTCTTTTGAAAATATCGGGGAGGATATGCGTTCGTTCATTTTATTTGGCGTATGTATTTATTGTTTTATATTTTGATATTTGCGGGGGCGTGCCAGCCTGTCTAACAGACAGAAAAAAAAGAAGGTCCGCGCGATGCGGAAGAAGAATTTTGGTGTCCGGGAAAGGACAGGTTTGGTGTCCGTGGAACGGACGGGTATGGTGTCCGAAAAAGGACGGGTGTGTCCGCGAACGGACGGGTATGGTGTCCGAAAAAGGACGGGTGTGTCCGCGAACGGACGGGTGCGCCGTTTTTTATCTGAACTTCTTGAGTCCCATGTCTATTCTCATCAGGTGATTAGGGTAGCATGTGCTGGACCTCTGTCTCCATCGATCGGAATCGACGTTACATTTACATCGAGTTAGGACACTTGGTATTATTTAATACCGGTCTAAACCCGAATACCATTTCATAGCAAAAGGACGAGAAAAATATGCATGCTTTTTCTTAGAAAATCCTGATCATGACATGTTTCTCCTTTCTTTTGATTGTTTTGAAATGCTTTTGTTTTGGATATTTTATTTTTGAAATGACTGCCTTTTTGGGAGTCCAAAGTTTGATTTCTTTTGAAAAGGGGAGCGGGTATATACCCGAGGACCGATTTGAGGTCTTTTTCTCCTTTTTACAAAAGGTTGGTTATGGGTCTTCATTTGGGAAAACATGGAGATTATTATTGTGAACGGGTATATGCCCGAAGATTTTGATTCTGAACTTGGGGGTGTTATAACCCAAAGTAACACTTCCATATTAGAAGGATGATTGTGCAAATTTTTATACGAGGTTCTTTTGCAATGCCATTTCTGAGCAGAGTCCGAGTTTGAGGTAGAGTTTCTTTTCTCCTCATTTCGTACTTGTGCGGGTCCAATTTCCGGAGATCATATGTCCGTGTCATATTTGTGATTTTTGTTCGAAGTCCATTTCCACGGGTATATTCCTCGTGGAGGTGCATATGTGCTCCCATTTAGGGTATCTGAGCACGGTTCTTGTCTGTGCGGGTGCAATTTTCGGAGAACATATGGATGTACCTCCATGGAAGTTCTTGTCCCATTGTGATTTCTGTCCAAAGTTCATTTCCACGGGTATAGTTCTCGTGGAGGTGCATATGTGCTCCCATTTGGGGTATCCGAGCACGGTTCCTGTCCCATTTCCTTTTTTCTTTGGAGTGTGTATATTATCACAATCCCCTTTTTTTTATTATTATATTTTTTGAATAGGTGAATATGTCTTGGTGAGTCCCCACTTAGGCAGGGTGTCCTTGTAGAGATTTTCATATTGGCATATGTTTATATCCATGTATTCTCGGGGGAAACTTCACCCGGAGGGGCTTTGCCTTAAAGAGATATATGTGTATAAACACAAATTTGCACTTTGTAAATATATTCTCAAACGGTATCTCCACTTGAACAGAGTATCCGATAAGAAGGAGTCCCCCGTATGAACGGAGTTCTTTTTTTTTGAGAAACATATACAAACGGAGCATATTTGTGATTATATAGATATATTCTCGGGCAGAGTCTCTATTTGGGCAGAGATTCCACTAAGAAATACATTTATATAAACATGAAGTTTGTGATTATACGGATATGAATTTAGAGGGAACTTTGTCCGGGCAAGATTCCTCCTAAGAGACATATGCGTATAGGCACAAATTTGTGATTTTATGGATATGTTCTTAGGGGAGTCTCCATTTGGGCAGAGTTTCCTCTAAGAAACATATACATAATAACATAAATTTGTGAATATACGAATATGTTCTCGGACAGAACCTCCGCTTGGGCAGAGTTTCCTCTAAGAAACATATACATATAACACGAGTTTGTATTTACATGGATACGTCCCCTGAGAGAGATTTTTGCCCGGTGAGATTCTCCTTAAGGAACATATTGTATAATTACAAATTTGTGACCTTTATATATGTGTTCATGGACGGAACCTCCGCTTGGGCAGAGTTTCGTCTTAAGAAACATATATATAAGAACACAAATTTGCGAATATACGAATATGTCCTTGGGCAGAACCTCCGCTTGGGCAGAGTCTCCTCAAGAAAACATATACATATAAGCACAAAATCCACCATCCCAGAGACTCGCTCGATGGGCGGGAAGAACATGGGTATTTAAATACCATGTGTCCATAGAGACTCGCTCGATATGGACGGCATTTAAACCCCGGGAATATCACCCCACAGAGACTCGCTCGATGTGGGGGATGGAGATTAAGAAGGAATGCTGATGACGATTACGCCGACCGCTCTCCTCTCCGCGCCTGGCCTATCGGACTAAAGAAGGGATTTGTACCTTCACACCGGACGGGAGGGATTGAGAATGAGAGAGGGAATGAGCAAATGCTCTTTTCTATTTTCCTGGGATTTTTCCAACAGGGCTTCGCCGGAGCAAGTTGAAGACCCCCCTTTCCTTTGGAATAGGGGGGTATTTATAGGGGTTTCGGCCCCTTACATGCGTGGGAGAGGGGAGAGAGAGAGTGCCCCAACCGATGGTGACCTCATGATGAGGTCACCTTCGGTTAGGGAGAGTCCCCCTTAACCGATGGTGACCTCAACATGAGGTCACCATCGGTTAAGGGGCTAACCGATGGTGACCTCATGCTTAGGTCACCATCGGTTAGCCCCTTAACCGATGGTGACCTCATGTTGAGGTCACCATCGGTTAGGGGGAGACCCCCCCTTAACCGATGGTGACCTGATTGTGAGGTCACCATCGGTTAGGGGGTCCTAACCGATGGAAAGAGAGGGGAGAGAGGGGGGAATTTTGTCTATAAATACCCCCCCTACACCCTCATTTCCGGACTTGTTGGAGCCCGGAGGTGCTGCTGAAGTCCTGCTTGTTTTTTGGAGTTTCGCCCGACTTCTCGGAGTTTTGCCCGATCGGAGGGTGCCTTTGCAAGCCTCGGAGTTCTTCATCGAGCTTGTTCTTTGTGCTTGTTCTTTGTATTCGGTCTATAGACCTTGTGCTGCCGGAGGTGCTGCTGGAGTCCGGCTCCGTTTCCTTGGCGCTTCGCCCCAACTTCTCGGAGTTCTGCCCGATCAGAGGGTGCCTTTGCAAGCCTCGGAGTTCTTCCTCGAGCTTGTTCTTTGTACTTGTCCTTCGTACTCGGTCTATAGACCTTGTGCTGTCGGATTTTTCCGTGCTTCGTACTTTGGACGGAGACATGTTCTCCTTGTACTTTCATTTTAACCGGGACTCCGGCACCATTTTAGGGCCGAACTCCCCTGCTGAATTTTGGGGAAGGATCCCGCTAATAAGTTTGTAACTTAAATAACCTTGGGGTCATTTTAAATCACAACTTTTTGGCCTCTGAGCAGGCTGCTGATAATGTATTGTAACCAGGCCTGCTGATAACCAACATTTAATTTTCGTGGCCCAACGCCCCTTTCATCATGTCCACGACTTGAACCGTCATCCGCCAAAATAGGCTTCAACTAGGCTAGTCGCTGGACCATCATCTGATGGATTTCGTAATTTCCGCTGAATAAACGTGTCACACTTTTGCCGTTCAACAGCAACGACATCTCCTTAATCCTCCTCAATGCC
>JACBKR010003654.1:0-28034 GCA_014218235.1 Colocasia esculenta
TACTCAGAGAGTTATAGCAAGAGATTGGTTTGACCAGGAAGAGCCCTCCAGGGCGATGAACTAATGGGAATGATGTCATGATCGGAGAAAGTCAGCTTGACGATGATGAGCCAACGTGGGGCGTCAATGATACGACAAGGGATTTTGCTCGACTTATGGGTCAGAAATGGGTGTCTACAGGTGGTGCCTGGGAGACGGAGAGGGAGAGGGAGAAGACAGGAAGTCACCACCTCAACTAAAGATTGGATCAGATTTAATTGTGAGCAGTGTGAGTTGATCGAGGTATGCAAGACAGTTTGGACTGTGGGATCATGGTGGGGGGAAGCTCTTGTGGGTTCTGATGGAGTGAGGTATGGAGGGACATAGATAGGCTGTTGTGCGCGGTGTGCGCACATAATCATAGGAAGTGGAAGGGCCCCTCATGGTGGTGAGAGGGACGGACATGGGATTGAAAAGACTGGACGTTGGAATTATCCTCATAGTCCTCATAATTTAAAATCGTCATGATACTATTGGTCCATTTCGACAAGGCAAGCAAACAGACAAGTTGAACAAAGATTAATCAATCAAAGATGGCTCAAACAAGTTACAATGCTTAGCGTTCTTTTTTTTTTTAAGGAGTTTCACAATTAATTAAATGGATTGAAAAATATTGTGTCACTCTAGGTGAGATCCTAGTTGGGCAGAGTATTGACCTTCTAAATCGCGTCGTGCTGACAGGGGTTGATTTCTGGATTTTGTCATGATTTCCTGACATAGGCTCTCAAGTGCGGCAACTTCCGGGGTATCGCCTTTTTGACTTTTAAATCGCGGGGGTCATGTCGATCGCGTTAATGATATCACGTCCCGCATGGCCGTCGCATTGAGGTTGTGCCCCCGGAGGCCGTCACGATAAGGTTGCGCCTGTTAGAGCTGTCGCAATAAGGTCCTGAATCACGTCCACCATCCTGGACGCCTTTCATAATGCGGTTGCCATACCCGTCGCGACAAGGAATTGATGCCTATAATTCCCGAGGGGCCTTGGAAACGGAGGGGAAGCACCAGGGGAAGAATGGGGTGATCCAGAATGATTGGGAAGACTACTCTTGCAAGGCAAAAAGAGGGCCATTTGTGGCATGATGGCGTAATATAAAATTTGCCGCGGTGGAGCCAAAATCGCGTGTCTATAGACGTTACCTGACTTTCTCCATTATTTGACTCTCTGCTCTTTAATACAATATCACTTCACTTAAGTATGTCTATTTTATGAGATATTAAGTCCTGAGAATTTTCGCTCACCCTGTGTAATTTGATATGTCTTCAGGTGAATATAATGATGATGAGGGCCACACTCATCAGGATGGGGATGAGCAGGATCAAGAGTGATCCTAGTGTCATCCAATTCTGTTAGAATTTAGTTTAGTTATTTATTTTTATTTAAGTATGATGAAGTTCTCTGGGCCCATAGTTAAGGCTCTGAACTAGTGAATGCAACAGACACATTGAAAGGAATAAGAAAATATAGTTGGTTTTTTATTATTTAAAACTGTGCAGTGGTTTGATGTTTATATCACTTTATACTCAGACTATATTAACTACCTCACATCCCGATATTTCGCATCGGGGCGTGACATGACCTGTAGTTCTCGTCTATTCCATAATTACTCATCTATTCACATTTTGTCTATACTCTCATCTATTATTCAATTACTCTTATCTATTCTTGGTACTCTATTTGGCCATCTATTGATTGTCTAAGATAACAAAACATAATCAATGCCTGGCAATATATAAAGGGTCCGATCTGGTCCTGGGAGGTGTGCCCAAAAGTGCTATTTGCCCGCAGGAGTTTCATGATCAGAGTGTTTGGTATTACATCCAAGTGCTATACTATCTAGATTAATCTAAAACAATCAACCAAAGTGCTATACTCTCTCGACTGTCTTTTGACAACCAAAGTGATATACCATCTCGGTTGCCTATTGACAACCAAATTACTATGCTATCTCGATTGATGAAAATCAATTAAAGTGCTATTTTCCCAAGTGGGTATTTACTCTATACATGGCCAACTTCTCTCTCTTTTTCTATATGTGTTACTAGCTATTCGCTTGACATTGACGTTTCACTTCATATCGACTTGCTATCACCCTCTATCATGGTTTGACATACATCATACAGTTGATCGTATTCCTTGTGATATACTTGATTCATGTGCTTTTTGAACCATGCTACTTGTGCTATTACTTTATTGACTTTACTTGACTCTATCTATCGTTAGTTACTCTACTCTTTAATTCATTAATCATTTAAAGCGTACTTGGCTCATGAGATTTAAGTACTATTGAGCGTTATCGCTTACCCTGCGTTATTTGATATGTGTTCTCAGGTGAATATGATGATGAGGACCACACTCACGAGGATGGGGATGTGCAAGTTCAAGAGTGACCTGATGTCATCTTGTTATCTTAGATTTTAGTATAGTTAGTTGTTTTATTTAACTGTGATAAAGTTCTCTGGGCTCATAGTTATGGCTCTGACTTAGTGAATGTAATGGAAATAGTGGAATGAATAATGAAATACAATGATTTCATATTGTTCAAACTGCGCAGTGGTTTGATGTTTATTTATTTGCTCTATACTCGCTCTATATTAACTGTCTCATGTTCTGATATTTGGCGTCGGGACGTGACTGGATGAGATGCTTTAATTGCATGTGACGGCCTCTCGCATGAAGGGAGAGAAAATTTTAAAAGAGAATAAAAAAAAAAGAATATAGATTGGGAAAGAGAGAGAGACGGTTGAGAGGAAGAATAAAAAATTAGATAGAAGAGAGAGAACGATGGAAGAGGAGAGTGAGAATAATTAATAGAAAAAAGAATAGATAGATAGAAGATAGATCGTTGGAAGAGGAAGAAAAAAATACATAAAGAATAGATAGAAGAGAGAGAGAACTGTGGAAGAGGCAGTGAGAATAATGATAGAAAAAAAGAATAGATAGATCACTACAAGAAAAGCGGAATTAGAGACCGAAATTGAGACCGAATACTTCAGTCACTATTCGGTCTCAGATCTGAGACCGAATAGTGGCAGAAATTATTCGGTCACTGATATTTGCATTTAGTGACCGAAATATCTGTAGTCACTATTCAGTCTCAGTTCTAAACTGAATAGTGACAGAAAAATATTTGATCATAATTTTAAGACCTTAATATGTAAAATATTTCATATAGCGACTGAACTTTTTCGGTCACAATTCGGTCTCAAATTGGAGACCGAATAGTGACCGATTATAATCAATCATAATCTCTTTCCTTGGCGCCGTTGGCCTAAAACTTTGCAATCGAACTTTGATCAGTCACTATTCGGTCTCATATTTGAGACCGAATAGTGAATGATTTTAATCAGTCTCTAACTTATTTTGTTTGGCACCGTTAGTTTAGAGAGTTTCTGATCGAATGTTTTCAGTCACAATTCGGTCATAGATTGGAGACCGAATTGTGACCGATAATAGCTTGGTCATAAATGTTTACGGTCTTTGAGACTAAATAGCGACCGAATTATTTGGTCACTATTTCCACGATTCCCCCTCCCCCTCTGTTCTTCTTCTCTTCTCTCTCTCTCCCTCTCTCCTCGGACCGACTATTGTTGCCACTATCGCTCCGATCGCCACTGTCGTCGCGCCCGTGGGAGCCCCCGCAGCTGTTGTGCCCCTGTTCGCTGCCGGAGTCGACTCGTGGGAGCTACTATCGTAGGAGTCACGCTCTTTCTCTCTCTCTCACTCTCTCTCCAGAGTTGTGCTCGTGGGAGCCGCTGCCGTCGTCATCGTGCCCGTCGCCGCCGCCTCGATGGTAAGCACTCTCTCTATCTCTCTCTATCTCTCCTCTCTCTCTCTCTCTTGCAATATCGATGGGGGGAGGCTATTGGAGAGAGGGGGTACCCGGTGGGGGTGGGGTGTGTGGGGGAGGCAGTCAGAGCAGTGGGGGGGAGGTGACGGTAGGGGGGGGCGGCAGTGGGTATGGTTGGGCGGTGGGATTGCTCCAGTTGAGGGTGGGGGGTGACAGGGGTGAGGGTGGAGGGGGGGGCGGGGGGGCGGGTGGGGGGCAGTGTGGGGATGGGAGGGGGGGGGGACACTGGCAGTGTGGGGGTGGGAGAGGGGGGTCTCGATGGTGTGGGGAAGTGTGGGGGTGGGGGGAGGGGGTGGGGGGGGTGGGGGGGGGTGGCAGTGTGAAGGGGGGGTTCGGCGGTGTGGGGGACGGGGGGGGGGGGGGATAGCGTTGTTGGGGGGGGGGGGGGTAGTGTGGGGGTGGGAGAGGGGGGGGGCTCGGTGGTGTGGTGTAGTGTGGGGGTGGGTGGTAGGTGAGCCTGGGGGGGGGGTGGGGGCAGTGTGGGGGTGTGGGAGGGGGGGTTTGGCGGTGTGGGGGAGGGGGGGGGGGGTAGTGTGGGAGTGGGAGGGCTGGCGGTGGGGGAGCAAGATACATCTTAATTTAGGAATAAAAACTATATATTACATCTCAATTAGGAATAAAAAATTGAGTACAAACTCTTCCTTGTAGATATAGATTCTTAATTCAAACTTAATTCAATAAAAAACCACTATTATTTTTTTTTAACGGAAAAGGACACAGGAACGAAGAGCTAGCTAAGTGCGCTATCCCCCAGCAGGGGATAACGTTCTCACTCCCCTAGCCTTGTCCTGCGCCTAAAATTTTATATATGTGGAAAAATATACATGTAACACGGGGCATACCCCTGAACAACCAGAAATCACAGCAATCTAACAGAAGGAAGCCCAGATTTATCAAGAGCAATGGACCTTTACAGCTGGTAGGAATAACAGAGAAGAAGAGAAAATCGAATTTGCTGAGTAAGGCAGGCATGGGACGCCAAGGCGTCAGCCACCCTATTGGCCTCCCTAAAGACGTGATCCACGCAAACATGCATCTGCAGAAGTAATGAACGGGCCAGATTCCACCACTAGGAACACTTCCAGGACGGACATTTGTCATGAGTAAAGGACTAGACTAAAAGAAGAGAATCTGAGTGCACCGTCATAATATGGAACCCATGCAGCGTAGCCAATTAAGACCATCAGTGAGCGCACGAACTTCAGCAAGCAAACTATCTCCATGGCCATAGAAGAAAGCGAAACTCAGAAGGACCTCCCCAGTTGGATTTCGCAGGTAGCCCCCCCTCCCCTCCCCCGCCACAGGGACCGGGTTCCCCTTACAAGCACCATCCACGCTGAGACAAAACCCCATGTTTCGGAGGTATCCACCTGACAATCTTGGGAACCTTAAGCTTAACTGAGGGTTTAAAAAAAGGATGACATAATATAAGGAATCAGCAGTACATTCATGCTTAAACTTAACACCTTGAATGGCCACATCCACAGCATATCTAATGTCCGCAGTGATCTTCCTAACAGCTTTGGAGTCGAATCAAACCTCTTCGCACATCTATATTTCTAGATTTCCCATATAAAACAGGCAGCGCAACATATAACGAAATGAACCCCATGGCGCTCTTGCAATTGACTGCAGAAATGATGTTCCATAAAGTAGATGTTATGTGCGAACCAAATACCTGGCCATTAAGAAGCGGGGGCGAGCCCAGTCCCAGAGCACTACAGCCAGATCCCCCTTGAGGAAAAGATGGTCAAAATCTTCTGTAGATGGAGAAGAACAGCAAGAATAGGAAGAGACCAGATAGATACCACAATCTAAAATTCTATCATCAGTGGGCACCGCACGATGTAAAATCCGCCAACCGAACAAAGATGCCCTCGGATTGAAAGTATGGTTCCATATTTGAGTAAAGAAGGCCGATGAACACCATGCAGCCTAATGGCCTGAAAGGCGGACTTGGTACAGAAAGTCCCATCAGCACTACTCATCCAGGACACACTTATCAGGAGCATCAAGAATGTCGACCTTGTCCATTAGGTTCCCAATCGCTGCATGATTCCTCAAAGGGTGTCAGTGTTAGCCGCTACCTCATGGACAGTAGTAAAAGGGTATTGATTAGGAACAGGTATTAAGGAGATCAGCGGGCAATTCCAGCCCACGTATGCCTCAGGATATCGATATTCTTGCCATCGCCTAAAATCCACCTACTATTTTGTAAAATGAGAGAGTGAGCAGCATTGAAAACCACCTTAGGAATCCCTGTAGGAAACACCCTGACAACTTCATTTGACGTAGCAACCATGAATCTACTTCTAGCATAGGAAGACCATAAAGTTTTGCCATGCATAGCATTCCAGATGAGCTTAGCCATAAGGGAAATCTGAACATGCCACATACTTCTAACCCCCAGACCACCTTCTTGTTTAGGTTTACATATACGATCCCAAGATATCCAGTGACGTTTCCTATTTCATCACCACTATTCCAAAAAAAGGAAGCACAGGAGCGCTCAATCTGCTGAATAATAGACTTAGGCAAACAAGTGGCAGAAGCTACGTAAATGGGGATAGAACACAAAACGAGTTAATGAGCACAACTCTACTGCCTGAGATAACAACTTAGCTTTCCATGAAGCCAGCGAAGTGTTAACCTTGTCGATGATATGCTTATAATGGGGACTAAGGAGCGGCCATGACTGATCGGAAACCCCAAATACTTAAGAACTCCCTCCTCCTTGCTGAAACCTGTTAAGCCTTTGATGCGAGCACCAGTAGCAGCAGGAGTGTTAGGAGAAATAAGAAACTACTTTTAGAAGCATTCACCATTTGCCCAGAGGATCCTCATAAGCTTTCAAGAAAGACAAAATTTCCTGATGTTGCTGGTTTGACCGTTCATAAACACTAGGGTATCATCAGCATATAAGAGGTGGGATATCTACATGCAACGTCGAGGCCCTCTGTAAGGATGTATGACACCTGAAGATTGAAGATATCGCAGGCCCCTGCTTAAGACCTCCTCCATGATAATAAACAAAGCTGGCGCCAAAGGGTCACCCTGACGGATACCCCTTGAAGACTAAAGAACCCCACCTGTTGACCGTTGAAAAGAACTGAGAACCAGCAATTACTAACCAACATACCACCACCCGGAAACAACCGAGAAGAGAACCCAAAACTCCGAAGAACCGCAAATAAAAAGTTCACTCCACTCTGTCATAGGCTTCATCATATCCAACTTGAATATAACATTGCCCCCACGAACCTTCCTACCAATATCTTTCATCATCTGTCTAGAAATCCAAACATTGTCAATGATAGAACGACCCCGAACAAGGCACCTTGCTCTCTAGAAATAATAATCGGCAGAATAGGAGAGAGGTGATCAGATATAATCCTGGAAATATTTTATAACAGAAATTGCACAGGCTGATTGGACAAAAATCACCGAGAGGTGAATCAAAGCAATAATGGAAGAAGATGCCCACGAGGTAAAGGAACACCCTTGAAAAAATCTGAACAACATGGACCACGTCCTCACCTACAATGTCCCAGCAGATAGAGTAGAAAGCTCCGTGAAACCATCAGGTCCAGGAGCACCCTTCCCGTTCATAACCATAACAGCAGCCCTCACTTCTTCCCTACTGGGGACTTCACAAAGCAACAATTCTGGTCTTCCGAAATAAGAGGAGGAATCACCTGAAGGAGGTCATCATTCACCACAGTATTCTCTGTTCTGAGCAAGCCATCAAAAAAAGAACTGGCCGCACCTTTTAACAGATCTTGATCTTCACACCATTCAGTCGAACCCAATTTTGAGCCTATGAATGTAGTTTTTTCTACGATTAGCCTTGACAACCGCCTGGTAGAAAGAGGTATTCCTATCCCATTTTGCAGCCATGACAATCTAGCTTTTTGACACCACATCTTCTCATCATTAACAAGAGCTTGGCGAAGTCTAGCATGAGGAGCAGACATATCCATTCTGTTAGATTCAGTGGGCAGTAGATCGAACTTATGTCAGCATTAGAGACCTCAAGTTCAGCGGCATTAATGGGCTTCCTGGATGTTGCCAAAACACATTTTTGTTCCAATCATGCAAGGCCAGCTTGACTGCCACAGTCTACAGTTCAGGGTATCGAAAGCATAGAGTTGAGGATGAACACCTTCCCGCAGTAGACAACACAGACAGGAACCCCTCATGAGACGCCCAGACCTCCTGAAATATAAAGCGACTAGGCAACTTGGAAATCACCTTCTGCTCAACAAGCAAAGGCGCCATGATCAGAAACTCCCCTAGGGAGATGATGAACCACAGTATCTGGCAAAGCATCCTACCAAGCATTAGAAAAAACATAGCTCTATCTAACCGAGCTCTCACAGATGCACTGCCAGTACGTTTATTCGACCAGGTAAAAGAAGAACCGATGTACCCTGCATCAATCAGCCCAGCCGCCATAACGAAACCATTAAAGTCAGACATGGAGGTACTGACAGGATTACCACCAAGTTTCTCAGAGTGCGAGGAAACGCAGTTGAAATCCCTGGAAACCAACCACCGAACATCAGAATTATTCTGAGAAAAGTAATTAAATCATCAAACAAGTGTCTCTTCTCCCCTTCATTACAATTCGTATACACAATCGTGATGAAGAACTTACTGTTACCAATGTTGCAAGCTAAAGTGATAAATTGATTTGAAGAAGAAATAACCTGGATATCATTCTGCTTCCTCCAGAAAAACCCAGATGTTAGACTCCTCATCCATATTGCATGCACAGCCATCCATACACAAAGATTTGCCCAGAGATGTAGCTTTGCTAAAAACTATTTCGGTTCAGAAATACCAACAATCATCGGTTTATATTGTTGATTCTTTTTCAAACTGTACGGGAGGCAGCATTAGCAACCCCCCTGATATTCCATATCAACAATGGACTATTCATGAGGACTGGTATCCGTCTCTAGCACCAACGGCTTTCGCCTTAGATCTCGTCATTACACCACGATCAAAATTGATGGTAACCTCCCTGTTAATCTCCAGGTCCGGCATATGGATATCTTCTCTCTCAACCCTTCGAAAAAGTTCCTCCTCATTGACATCCACCGGCCCACAAGAAGAAGAAGCAGCGGTTTCTGCATGTGCTGAGACACCTCCAGCACCATCCATGAAATGGTTTAAGACAAGGTCACACACCAGCTGAAAGGGAGAATTAAGTGGGTTGTCGGAAGACCCGACGTGCACATTAACCTGAAGTGCATGTGGAGGAAAATCTGATCCGCTATTCACTAAGTTCTGCGGAAGTGGCTGTTGCACCTGAACCGTATTCTGCATCTCCATCTCCATTGTATCCTGAGCATTATCCTGAAGAGAAGCAAATTGGTTTTTCTCCTGAGGTTTGGATGCAATATTATTTGTATTTCTTTTAATTGTTTACTTTCAGTTTAGTGATTAGTATTCACTTCTTACTTTAATGAAATTCATTTACATGTATGTGTGAATTTGATTTACTATTGCACTTGTTCACATATATGATTTTGTTTCATTTTCCTTCATATTTATGTGGCATTTAAATTTGATCTATGCATGCATAGCAATTTAACACTACGCACACCTCATGAGAGCTTGTCCGTGACAATGAACCTTCTCGTTCAAGACTTTGGGGTTGATGTGAACGTTCTCATTTTGAATGATGAGAATGTGTATATCTAATTTAAAGTCTTGAATTGTCCCGTTTTGGACAGTTTGTGAAAATTTCATCATAGTTAGGTGGTCATTTACTATGTGCTTGTACTATTTGTTGAAAATTCTAGGTGCATCTACTCACTCCTCTATGATATATCTTTATTGAGTTAGAAATTTTCTTAACCACTAATTAGTAAGGTTTAAGAAAATATTTTAATCAATAAATATTTTTGGTATATCGGAGAGGTGTAGGGAGATGCTGCCGAAAATTTCAGCAATTGTACAAACACATAGTAAATGGCCATCTGGGTGCGATTAAATATTCATAGATGGGTAAAAAGTGATACCTTAAATATAATCCTTCCTATTCATTTCGGTTGTGTCGAACAATGTGTGAAAATGGTCAAATTTATTTATTTTTAGTTTTAATTTTAAAGTTACTTGTCTTTTAATATTGGTTGAGTGCAGAAAAAAAATGGCTTCAGACCGCTCATGGATATATCATGGAATAGTTGATCATGTGGTTGTTGTGGAGTTTAGGGCCGAGGTTGAGACTTTCATTCAGTTTGCATGGGGAATCCAAATGCAGCAATAGACATGAAGGTTGCATCCAATGTCCTTGTATGATTTGTAAAAATTTGAAGTGGATTTCACCATGGGAGATTCAACATCATTTATACATAAAAGGGTTTGTTGAAGGTTATATGAATTGGACATGTCATGGTGAGGAGCTCTGGTCGCACGAGCCTAGTAATGTGGAAGGCACAAGTACGTACATGGATATAGTTGTAGATGTTGTTGGTCCCACATTCAATGTACATGAGGATCCTATATATCTGAAGAAGTTTCGAACAAGAGAGCCGAAAGATTTATCAGTTACTTAAGGATGCTGATGAGCCTTGGGGATGGTTGTCAAAAACACACTCGGTTGTCAGTGGTGTCACAGTTGCTGAACATGAAATCTGAATTTATATAAGTGAGAGTTGTTTTGATCATCTCCTCCTCATCATCAAGAGTAGTTACCTGAGATGAGAAGATGCTCCAAATTTTTATCATGCCAAGAAGATGGTCAATGAGTTAGGGCTTGGATTGTGAAAAAAGATGCATGTCTAATCATTATATGTGTATCACAAAGAGGATTGTAGATAAGCATCGTGTTCTATTGCCATCAGGATATGTTTTAAAACTATTGCCATCAGTCACAATCATCGCCCTGGCGTGGGAACAAAACGGTGGCCAATCGGATTAGTATTTCTAATTTAGACTCCAAAACCTAAGTTCTTCATTTTTAAAATAAACTAACTTACTTAATGTGAATTTGAGTACCGAGCTCAAACCGAGAGTCCGATTTGAACTCCGTCAGCTTCCACAAGTCACACTCATTACTCCGGTAATGCTGGAACAAATCGAAGGCCGATCGGATTAGTATTTCTAATTTTGGACCCCCAAACCTAGTTAAGTTCTTCCTTTTCAAACAAAACCAAACGAGCTTAATGTGAATTGAGTGTCGAGCCCAAACTGTTGCCCATTGACGAGCCCAGAGGGGGGGGGGGTGAATGGGTCTTTAAAAATTAATCTAGAAGATACCTGTAACTAAAAACATTCACACAAACGTTCTTC
Source organism: Colocasia esculenta (assembly GCA_014218235.1). Classification (NCBI taxonomy): domain Eukaryota; kingdom Viridiplantae; phylum Streptophyta; class Magnoliopsida; order Alismatales; family Araceae; genus Colocasia; species Colocasia esculenta. The sequence goes on from JACBKR010003654.1 coordinate 11,190, forward strand.
GAAGTAGGTTAGTGATAGTTAGTTTAAATAACAAACACACAAAGAAGACAATCACACAACACAAGATTATCTGGTTCGGACCTCCTTTCCTTAGGAGTCCTACGTCCAGTCCCTGAGCAACAACTCAGGATTTCACTAACTAGGGTACAGTCCCCCTAAGGACGCTACAACACCCAGCTCAGCTGGTCTTCCTTCACACCGAAGGGAACAACACCCTGGATACCACACCAGGTCTTCCTTCACAACCGAAGGGAACAACACCCTGGATACCACACCAGGTCTTCCTTCACAACCGAAGGGAACAACACCCTGGATACCACAAGGTCTTCCTTCACAACCGAAGGGAACAACCCCTGGATACCACCAGGTCTTCCTTCAAACCGAAGGGAACAACACAAAGAGATGAATGAAATCAAGCCCCTAGATCAAGCTTTTGACAAGCAAGGATCTGAAGCAACTAGAACTGAGAGCAAAGAGATTTAAACAAGGCACACTCTCAGAACTATACAGGCTCTCTCAAGATTTTCACAAACTAGTGGAGAGCAAAAGAGCAAAAGCTAAGTGGAATGAAGGTTCTTGGCTCTGGACTTCTTCAGAAGAATTTGAATGCTTGAATGCGCGATTTCTGTTTTCTCTGTTCTTCTGACTTGAATTTATATCTTCAATTTGAAATGTAGACGTTGAAGTGTCTGTTGTCTCTCTTTTGAGTAGTCGTTAGACTGAATGACATCTGGAGTCTTGGAAGCTTCCAGTCAACAGTCTTTTGATCACTTGAGCACGCAAAGAGATGAGATCTTCAGAAATATCCTTGGCTTCTATTTTGTTTAACGTTGTACCATGAAGCTAGTTCAGAGGTCTGCACAAATGTCAATCTCAAATAGCAGACAGCTAAGCTGTCTCTGATGTCAGTCAACGTCAGTAGCAATAGACATGAAAATAGTAATGCAAAATAGCTTAAGTCTAAAGGACGTAATCAGAGTAGGCACGATATGGTCTGCATGCATGCAGAGATACGTTCAGATCTCATAAATGCAAAAGCGTCAGAGAGATGTCTACGTGGGCTTTGACTAGTCAACGCTTTAAGATGAATAAGATATCAAGATGAAATCGATGACTATATGACTTATGAAATCGTTATGAGTCATAGCAAATCGTTATGTGACAGAAGATATATCATGAACACTTAATGAATCGTTGCACAAAGCAAATCGTTGTGTTTCAAAGAAATCGATGTGAAATACTTAACAAATCATATACAAAGCAAGTCGTTGTGAATTCTAAAGAAACGTTATGAATACTTATCAAGTCGTTATGAACTCTAAGGAAATCGTTATGGTAACTTATGAAGTCGTTACAATAAGCAAGTCGTTGCGAGTTCTAAAGAAGTCGTTACGGTAACTTATGAAGTCGTTAAAACAAGCAAGTCGTTGCGAGTTCTAAAGAAAGTCGTTACGGTAACTTATGAAATCGTTACAACAAGCAAGTCGTTGTGAGTCTAAAGAATCGTTACGGTAACTTATGAGTCGTTACAACAAGCAAGTCGTTACAGTTCTAAAGAAGTCGTTACGGTAACTTATGAGTCGTTACAACAAGCAATCGTTACGCGCTCTAAAGAAATCGTTGCGAAACTTATAGAGTCGTTGCGAGGCAAGTCGTACGAGCTCTAAAGAAATCGTTACGGTAATATAGAGTCGTTGTGACGAGCAAGTCGTACGAGCTCTAAAGAAATCGTTACGATAACTTATAGAGTCGTTGCGATAGGCAAGTGTTACGAGCTCTAAAGAAATCGTTACGGTAACTTATAGAGTCGTTGCGCATCGACTGTTTGAAACAACATGACTTTTCAGTCTTATAAGGAAATCGTTGCGATACTTATAAATCGTACGATAATTCTATTGAAATCGATATGCTTATAAAGAAATCGTTATGGCCTTCAATAGAAGTCGATATGGACTTAGAGAAATATCATGTTGAAAAGATTAAGGCTTCAGAGAAGTAATGCATACCTTATTGGCTTGTTTGACCTTGGTTTTTTCCTGTACTTAAGACTTATGAAATATTCATTAGATATAATTGATAAACTTTTGTTTGGTTTTGTTAATCATAAAATATATATATATATATGTAATTAATTAAAATTACATGGGGACAGACTGGTCATCAATCTCCCCCTTTTGGTGATGACAAAACTGAACAATAAGCATGGATGAAAAAATGCATATAGATGTTTCAAACATAAGTTTTCTCCCCTTTTTGTCATTAAGCAAAAAGACAATCTTCGACAAAGAAAGAAGAGAGAAAGAGAACAGGAGTATACAAAGAAGGTCATTTCATTAACTTTGTGGAGGTACTGGTAAATAGAAGGCAGGAGACAGAAGAGAGGCAAAATGGGAGATGGTTTCCCATGCCTGTGCTTCCTGCTCTTCAAAAAGATTTTGAAGACTCCAAAGGATACAGAGTAGGAGGGTCCCATGGTGGAAGCCATCCTTTTGAGATGAAGATCTAGGTGCTGATAGAGAGAAGATCAGCATATGCATTCTTGTCCATGTTCATCTTGAGAAATCGACGAGTCCCAAAGCTGGCACAGGTGAGGAATTGGTCCATGGTGACAGGATAATGGTTGTGGTTATCTCTGAGAGCTTTGTGCATAGCCACATACACTTTGTATCTTTCCTCCCAGACCTTGAAGGGGTCATCAACAAGATGAATGGAGTTCATATCTAGGAAAGTAGCTGGAGAAATGGCTGGTTTGCCTTCTCTGGCCTGAACTTCATTGATTTCAAATAGTTGCTGAGCTGACAGGGGGTAGAACTTGGACCATTCAGAAGATGTCAGCCTTTCACATTCAGACAGAATAGGGGCTAGAACTTCAGCACTTACATGCCCCTGGTGATATTCCCTAAACAGGAATCTAGAAAAAGCAACCAGGCAGCCTTTCTGTACTTTAATTCTGCCCATTACTCTGGCAAAACGTTCAAAGATGATGGATCCTACAGAGGACTCCATAACTAGAAAGTGAATTTGAGGAAGGACTATCTCTTCAGGTACTTGGAGGGTAGCAAAATCTACCTGAACATCTGAAGTTTGAGAGATATCGGAGTCAGAGCTGAAATGGCCCTTTTGAACTGACTGAGCTGAACCTCTGGAAGTCTATGATATATCTGTAGTTGTTGAATAGCATGAGGTGCCTGATCATTTTGATTTCCTTTTGAATATAGGGTGCCCAAAGTTCCCTATGATAGATCCTGAACCACTCTGATAAGGTCAGGGAGTGGTCCCTTGGAGGGAATCTAGCAGATTTGGCAAGAATAATTTCTTTAGGAGATCCTTGTGACCTTTGCCCCACTGCTCTTCAGTTTGGAGTGGGCAAGAGAGAAGATTTTGGATTTTTGGATTTCGAAAGAGAAGTGTAGGGTAGAATGGGTTTAAATGATCTGTGAGATCAAGAAATGGAAGGTTAATGATGGTTGCAAAACAACCTTTGAGAGATATTCTCTACAGTGAGGGATGTTTGTTGTCCACTGTGAGAGAAAACCACAAAGGTGGGTATTTGGGTTCAGAGGAGAGGGAGGAAGTAGAAGTAAGCTTCCTCTTCTTGGGGGCAGGACTAGAAGGGTCTGCCCTATGAACATGTTCCCCAACCTTCAACACAGACCTGAGGATCCCTTCCTCAAACTCATCCTTTATTTGTTCCATAAAGGGAGAGTTAAGTTGGGCTCTTTCAGGTATGATAGTGATGAAAGAGGGTGGAGGAGTAGGATGAAGAAAAGAGTGGGAAGTAGTAGGGAGGTCATCAATGGTCCAAGGGAGGGACCAGAGGAGGAGGAGGATGCTCCAGCTGAGGATGCTGGAGGGGCCTCATGTATAGGAGAAGGAGAAGGAATGGAAGTAGAGGAGGCAGGAGATGAGGTGGACTGAAATGGTGTAGGAGAAGAAATTGGTCTAGATTGAGGCTTCTTGAATGTTTGAGGAGCAGGAGGTGCTGTAGGAGCTGAGGGTGGAGTTGGAGGAATAGGTGTGTGAGAGGGGGAAGAGGGAGCTGGGGGCTTGGGTGCCAAGACTCTTCTGCCTCTATCTGCACAGACTCACTCTCAATGGCCCTGATGGCCCTGACCCTTGCTCAGATGGCCCTGTTGGCCCTTCAACCTGATCAGCTGGCCCTGTTGGCCCTACCTCTTCTGGTGCTGCTGCTGCTTTGTGTGCTGCTGTGTGCTGGTGCTGGCCCTGATGGCCTGACACATTCTCCAGGCTCCTGAGCTTCTGGAGGAGGAGGAGCTTGAACTCCAACTGCCTTGATAATATCCGAGAGCATGCCTTTCATGCTACTCATTTCTTTATTAAACCATTTCATAGCATTTCTGATTTGTCCCAATTCTTTGTTGGCTGAAGCTTGGCTCAAAAATATAGAGTTTACATCTGACTGGAGAGTACATAAGAGCTCACCTTGCACATTCAGCCTTTCAATCACTGGTTTCAAATTTATGACAATTTTTGCTTGACCTGCCTCTCAAAAGGTGTATCAGCCAGGAGAGGAACTTCAGAGGCAACTTCTTTTCCTTTCTTCTTGCCTTCTTTGCTGGAGGAGGTTGATCATCATCTGAGCTCGAAGAGCTTGCAATCTCTCCTTCTCTGTCATCCAAATTTGAGAATCTCTATGCCTTTCCTCCTGACCATCAACAACTGGAGTTGTTTCTGCTGAACCTTCTTTTGATAGCTCCCCCTCAATAGGAGCATCTTCTTCATTTGATACTTGCTCCCCCTGAATGGGAGCATCTTCCATCACAGAGTCACCTTGAGCAGCTGGGTGCTCTACCTCTACTTGAACATCTTCCATTGGTTCATCAATGTGGCCTGATGCCACAGCCTCTTCTGCAACTCTGCCACTGGTTTCTGGAGCACTAGAGGTGAAAGGAATTGAATCAATAATGTCTGAAAGAATAGATGCAACGACAGTTGAGGGTAGTGGGTCCTCAACTGGAAAATGTCCTCTGGGAGAATATCCTCAATTCTCCTTTCTGCAAAATTTACAGCTAATTCTTCTGGAAATTCTGAAGCTGGTGCTGATATCCTTTTTCTTCCACTGCAATTTCAGACTGAACTTCTGCTAAAGAGGGGCTGATGATTCTGCTGCTCCAACTGCTGGAGCTGAAACTGACTCCACTGGCAATTCTGGAATCATATCTGCTGATCCCATCTCCTGATGAACAACTGAGGTGTCGTCAATGATGGCTTCGCCTTCAGCAACTGAAGCCTTGAACCAGACACCATTTTCCACAGAGAAGCCACTCTTCTTCAGGTTCCTGGACCTGATTGCTTGGCCCATTTTCTCTACAACTGCCCCAGAAAGATCAACACCGAAGTGTTTGAAGATCTTGGTAAGTAGGTGGGCATAGGGCAGGGACACATTTAACTTGCTCTTGGTGTCCCAAATCTGATCTCTGGCAAATTTCATTCTTTCCATCATCACTGCGGCCATATTATCTCCTTATTTTGAATGGCCCATACATCATGTCTGAGTCGGCCTTTGTGCAAGATGAAAATGTTGCACTTCTGGGAACTAAGATTTGACAAACAATAAAGTGAAGGAGGCGGTTGAAAGCAGTTAGTTGATTTATATCCAGCTTGCCATCCCTTAGCTTGAAGCCCGCCCTACAATTCCCAAACCTTTCACTTGGGCGTCCACGGTGTGAACCCCACTAAATCCGGAAGTCTTCACATCAAACAGCATCTTCAGCAACTCAGGGTCTATTCTAATCAGGGTTCCCTTACTAAGAAGAACTAGGGACCCATCTTCCTCTGTTCTCATACACACGAAGAAAGCTTTTACCAAGTCCGGATAACTGACCTCTGAAAAGGTGGAGACTCCTGTCCACTGCATCTGATTGATCAAATCTACCACACTGCTCATTCCATTTTTCCTCAGATTAGCAACATCGACTTCTTTATTTCCACAGAGCTTCGTCTTCACAAAGGTAAACCTCTCCTGCTGCTCAGGAGTGAGAAACTCGGCGCTGTAGCCACCCAAACTGCCGGCGATGACTGGTGCGGCCATGGATTCAGGTGGGAAAGTCTCTGGAGGGTTGAAACGGAAGGGGAAGAGAAGGAATCCTCAAGAAATTTTGCGGGAAGGAGGAGGAAGGTTCAAATTTGCAGAGGGTTGAGATATGAGTTGTTAGGGCATCGGCTCATGCGACAGGATGAAAAGGGAAAAGGTAGACGATGAGATACGAATCGTTCTGTCATTGATTTATGAATAAATAATGCGATGTGGAAAGTGAGGCGCCAAAAGGCGGTGGAAAAACGACAAAAGGTGTTGACTATTCAAACCGACTTCAATGAGAGAGCGGTTACAAAGAATAATTTGAATTTCTTTTGCTTAACGCCATGGAGGGAAAAAAATTACTTAATTCTGAAATTTAATGTGCCATTTGTAAGCAAACTTTATCACAAATTGCACATGCCTAATTCCCTTCTAAGAGATGTGAATCTCTCTTCAGGTAAGGCTTTTGTGAAAATGTCTGCTAATTGGCCATTTGTATCAATAAAGGATATTTCAATATTTTTTAACATGATCACGAATAAAATGATATCTAACCTCAATATGTTTGGTCCTTGAGTGCTGAACTGGATTCTTGGTGAGATTAATGGCACTGGTGTTGTCACACAACAGTGGGATGGATTTGATGTTTAATCCGAAATCTTCAAGTTGTTGCTTTATCCATAAGAGTTGTGTACAACAATTTCCAGCAGCTACGTACTCAGCTTCAGCAGTAGATAGTGCTACTGAATTTTGTTTCTTTGAAGACCAGGATATTAAACATCCTGCAAGAAATTGACAACCACCACTGGTGCTTTTTCTATCTAATTTGCATCCAGCATAGTCAGCATCAGAGTAACCTACTAAGTTAATTTCACAATGTTTTGGATACCAAAGACCTAAGTCATGAGATCTTGCTAAATATCTAAATATTCTTTTCACAGAAATTAAATGTGATTCTTTAGGATCTGCCTGATATCTAGCACACATGCATACACTAAATAAAATATCAGGTCTACTAGCTGTTAAATAAAGAGTGAACCTATCATACCTCTGTAGATCTTTTGATCTACTTTCTTACCATCTTTGTCACTGTCCATTCTTGTTGATGTACTCATTGGTGTTGACAGTGGCTTGGTATTTTCGAATCCAAATTTCTTCAAGAGTTCTTTGTGTACTTTGCTTGACAGATGTGAGTTCCTTCCTTTCCTTGTTTGATTTGAAGTCCAAGGAAGTAATTAAGTTCTCCCATCATGCTCATTTCAAATTCTCCCTGCATCAACTTTTCAAAGTACTTGCAAAGGGATTCATCAGTAGACCCAAAGATAATATCATCTACAAATTTGGACTAATAGAATGTGTTTGACCTTTGACTTTATAAAAAGAGTACTCTACTTGACCTCTACTGAAACCATGGTTTAAAAGAAAAGAACTAAGCCTTTCATACCAGGCTCTAGGTGCTTGCTTTAAACCATATAATGCCTTGTGAAGTTTGAAAACATGATTAGGAAATTCTGTGTCATCAAAACCGGAGGTTGTTCCACATAAACTTCCTCTTTTATAAAACCATTTAAAAATGCGGATTTAACATCCATTTGAAATAGTGTTAAATTCAAAGCAGATGCATATGCAAGTAATATTCTAATGGCCTCAAGTCTAGCTACAGGTGCATAGGTTTCATCGAAATCTATGCCTTCCTCTTGAGAATAGCCTTGAGCTACCAATCTGGCCTTGTTTCTTAAGATTGCACCAGTTTCATCCAGTTTATTTCTGAACACCCATTTGGTGCCAATGACTGGATGGTCTGATGGTCTAGGAACAAGTGACCATACTTGGTTTCTCTTGAATTGATTTAATTCATCTTGCATGGCTACTATCCAAGATTCATCAGAAAGAGCTTCATTGACTGTCCTAGGCTCTATTTGAGAAACAAAAGCTAGGTAATCACAAGGAATAACATTACCTCTTGTTCTTACCCCTATGGATGGATCACCAATAATATTCTCAAGTGGGTGATTTCTTGTATCTCCACTCCTTTGGAAGGTTTTCATGAGTAACTTCTTCTTGTTGCAATTCTTCCAGAGGTGGATCATCCTTGTCCTCAATTGATGTATCTTTTAGTTTCTTGGACAGTTCATCTGCATCATCATTGTCACTATCTACTTCCTTTCTCAAGGAAGGGTTAGTTTCATCAAAAATAATATGTACAGACTGTTCAATCAATAAAGTACGTTTGTTAAATACTCTATAGCCTTGGGTTTAGAGGTGTACCCCATAAAGATGCCTTCATCTGATTTGGCATCCAACTTACCAATGTCCCTTTTTCCATTGTTGTGAATGAAGCAAGGACATCCAAAAGTCCTGAAGTGGCTGATCTTTGGCTTCTTCCCTTTGAATAGTTCATATGCAGTCTTCTTCAGGATTGGCCTGATCATTACTCGGTTGATAATGTAGCTTGCTGTGTTGACTGCTTCAGCCCAAAAATATCTTGGCAGATCATATTCTGAGAGCATAGTTCTTGCCATATCCAATAGGGTTCTGTTCTTCCTCTCAGCAATACCATTTTGTTGTGGTGTCCTTGGTGCTGAGAAATTATGCTCAATTCCCTGATCATCACAAAATCTAGCAAACTTTTCATTTTGAAATTCACCACCATGATCTGATCGGATAGACACAATGCTGAACTTCTGATCTTTCTGGACTTCTTGCTGAACTAACAAAGTTTTCAAAAGTGTCATCTTTATGCTCTAGGAATGATACCCATGTGAATCTTGAGTAGTCATCAACTATGACAAATCCAAAATTCTTTCCTCCAAGACTGGTAGTCCTCATTGGCCCAAATAGATCCATATGAAGGAGCTCTAAGGGTTTTGAGGTGGTCACCACCGTCTTTGACTTGAAGGAGCCTTTGGTGTGCTTTCCCTTAGCACAAGGTTTACATACACCATCCAATTTTGTACTAACCTTAGGTAGACCTTCCACAAGATTCTTCTTCAGCAGTTTCTCATGCCATCTATGCTGCAATGTCCAAGTCGTGTGCCATAATTCTGTAGATTTATCTTTATTGCTGCCAGGCAAACATTTGAACCTTGAGTTCTTCAAGATAGAGCACATAAATTCTTTTCTCTATTAGCTTCAAAGATGACTGCTCCATCCTTCAGTATGCTGCACTTCGACTCTTGAAACTTGATCTGATGGCCTCTGTCACACAGCTGGCTAATGCTAATGAGATTGTGCTTCAATCCCTTGACTAGTAAAGCACATCTTCTATGACTGTTTTTCCTTTGTTATTCACAGAGCCACTGCCTATCACGGTTCCTTTCCCATTATCTCCATAAGTAAGTTCCTTCTTCAGCTTGGAGATGAGAGAATAACTTCTGGTTTCCTGACATGTGCCTTGAGCCCGCTATCCAAATACCATTTGGATGCTCGAGAGATGTCCTGAAATAAAAACATCAAGTTTTAGGTACCCAAATTCTTTTGGGTCCTGATGGGTTAGTATCATTTATTTTGCCTTTTATTATCCATTTCTTATGTCTTGTTGGGCATGTCGTTATGATGTGTCCTAACTTGTTACAGTGACTACAGCAGGATAATTTGGTTACTTTTTCTATATATCTGAAATCAGCTTTGTATGTTGTATCTTGTTCAGGTACAAATTTTGGTGTTGGATATGTTTTAGGATAATTATGGTTTCTTCATTATCTGGGGGTGTATATCCTAATCCATTTTCTTCTTACCTGATCTTCTAGCACCTTTTAATATGAGGGAGTTTTACCATTAGTGAATTTTCTAATGTGCTAGATAACTGTATATTTTTTCTGTTAGTGTTTTGATTTCAGTTTTAAGTTCATCTGAACTTACTTGTTTCTCTAATTTAGTTATTTGTTCATTCTTAGTTTTAGGTCTTCACATAACAATTCATTTCTTCTTTTAAGTTCAGTTATTTGACTTTCTAATTGTTCATTTTCTGATTTTAGATCTGAGTGAGTTTGTATTTTCTATACAGACTATGTTTTTCTGCTTATTTTAATAATTTGGTTACTTCTTTATATTTTCATATAGTTCGTTGAAAGCCTCTTCTAAACTATCAGAATCTGAATCATTGCATGAATCAAAAGAGGAGTCAGAAGTTACCTTATCTTCAGTATTTGCCATGAAGGCCAAGTTGGCCTCTTCTTCATCACTGCAGGAACTTGACTCACATTGAGTCACTACTGTTTTCCCATGCTGCTGCCATCGCCTTCTTGTACTTTCTGAACTTCTTGGAGTGTCCTTCTTCCTGAACTCCGGCTTCTTTAACTTTGGACACTCAGTTTAATGTGTCCTGGCTTCTACATTCATAGCAGATGGGTTCTCCTTTCTTCATTTCTTTTCCATCTGCTTCTTGAATTCCTTGTTCCTTTTGAAGTGCCTTCTTCCAGATTGGAATTTCTTTTCTTAGCCAAAATTCGCTGTAATTTTCTAGATAGCATAGCTTCTCATTTTCGTGTCTGCATCACTTTCACTTTCAGCTGAACTTGCTTCTGGTGAATCTTCTTCATTTTAAGGCGTTGGAGTGCTTCTTTCTGCTAGAGGACTCTCCTAGCCTTTCCATGTTGATCTCATGGGCCATGAGGGACCCAATGAGTTTCTACAGACATTCTCTTCAGGTCATTGGCTTCTTCTATTGCTGTGACCTTTGGGGTCCAAGAGGATGGTAAGGATCTAAGTATCTTCCTTACCATGTCTCCCATCTCATAGGTTTTCCCCAGACTAGCTAGTCCATTTGTGATGTCAGTGAACGGCTGAACATTTGAGTTATGGACTCACTTGACTGCATCTGAAATCTTTATATTGAGTGACAAGAATGTCGATTCTTGTTTCCTTTACTTTGTCTGTGCCTTCATAAGTAATCCTGAGCTTTTCCCACATTTCCATTGAGGATTTGCAGGCTGAAGCTCTGTTGAATTCCTTCTTACTTAGAGCACAACATAGGATGCTCTTTGCTTTGCAATTCTGGGAAATCTTCTTCCTGTCATCATCTGTCCATTGTGCTTCTCATTTGTGACTAACAGATCACCTTCTTCTACTATGGACCAAATTTGATAGTTGTTCCTGTAGAAACCCGATTATGACTAATGGGTTGAACCACATTTCTTGCTACCTTAGTGGGCCCCTAATTGTCACTCACCTTGAGCCATCATTTGCCTTGATTTGAGCCCATCAATCCATTAAATACCTTGAAATCCCGAAATCAATCATTGAGAGCCATAGAGGATATAACTTCTATTTTATCATGTGGTTAAAGGAATAATCCAAGATAATTCGGGTCCTTGTCGCGACACATCGTGGCGCCGCGACTATAGTCGCGACGGGTTAGGCCGCCGCGACAGCCCATCATTATCCATGCACGTGGGCAATGCGTCGCGTCCCCCCGCACCGTCGCGTCTCTAGTCGCGACCTACGATCTGACGCGACAATGCCGAGATCTCTGGCCTCCGTAACCACACCCTATTTATCCTCCCATGACTTTGACTTGGTCTAAGACGGTTATCCCAACCCTTTGACGGATCCTTGGCCCTAGGGACTCTCCTAAGCTCCCCTAAGGACTCTACACCCGTTTTGATAGAGCTTTATCCACCTTTTTAAATTTCTAAACCTTTTTGAGGAGATAATACCTAATTTTCTCACTCCAAGCTCTATATAAAAAAGGCTCCTCCTCATGGACGAAGAGAGCCTCATGATCACCCCGAAGGGCTGCCAAAATTTCCTCTGAGCTGGACTTAGCCACGCAGCCACTCATTCCCTTCATTCCCTTCACATTCCACTCCTCACAACTCACTCATTTCACCATCAATGGAGCAAGGAATGTGAAGAGGGCGACTCTAGCAATCTCCTGGACCTCTTTGCACATCATCGGAGCTGCATCAACGCCAGGAAGTCGCACTAATGGGGCTCATTTCCTTTCCTCTTCCTCTTTTCTATTTCTACATGCATTTTTACGTTCTTTTTAAATAGAGCATATTCACCATCCACCCACGTTTTCCCACACCCACAGGGGTTTAAAACCACCCTAGGTGCGTTCCCACCATGATCACTCATCTCATTTCGTCTTTTAGAATAGATACTACACTTTACATGTTCTAATAGGGTCTTTTCTTTGTGTTTTCTTTTGATTGACAGGCAAGCAAACAAAGTCTACGAGAAGCTCAGGTACTCTGGCCGGCTGGAGGACTAGAAGAAGGTCACAACATCAATTCTCCCGCATTCAGAGAACGCGACGGCCTGGGGTGACGCGACATAGACGCGTCGGGTTCCACTGACGCGATACTAGAGACGCGGCGGCCATGACGACCGCGACACCTTGTCAGTTTCCTGTTCTCTTCCTTCTTTCCTAGTTTAAGTTAGCCATTGTCTTTCCACATCATTAGGCAACTTATCTAGGTGGCGATCACATCCTTTTTCCCATGCTATCATTTGATATCCATGTCCGTGTCGAGGGGAAGCCAATCCCTGTGATTACACCTTTTGGCGATCACGGTGGGACCTTCAGTGCTACCCTCGTAGATCTAACTTGCTTGCTTGCCATATTGTCTTTTTTTTTTTGTCCATTTGGTGCCCTATTAGTCTTCTTTTGTTCTTTGTTTCCTGCTTTTTGCCCCCAGTTCGTGTCGCGACGCATCGCGGTGACGCGATAAGGTCGCGTCGCTGGACAACGACGCGATAGCAGGTCAGTTTTCTTCTTATACCTGCCTTACCCTGCTTCTATAAGATCATGCATCCTTGTTCCATGTATATGTGCCATGTATTGTCGTGCTTTTGGATGTTAGAATCTTGTTAGGGTTCAGGTTTTCCTTTTAGTTCTTATTTGTAAGTTTTCGGGTCTAGTCGCGGCGTAGCGCATGGACGCGACATGGTCGCACCGCCGGTGAGCGTCGCGTCAACAAGTACGCTCTGTTTGTTAATGCTTCCATCCATGAATCCGTTTTTGGGTGCTTCCTGATCCATGCTATATTGATTTAGGGTTTTGGTGCTTTTACCTTCTGGTAGGGTAGTCTGTTTGAGTTGGGTTGGTGACCCACTGTGTCTTCGGGCCTCTGTCATTATCGCGGCCGCTCGCACTGTCGCGATAGGGTCGCGGCGTACCCGGTCACCGCGACTCGGCCCGAGACCCATCTGGTCGCCCTGTTTGTTTCTCATCTATCACTTGTGCATACATTTCGGGCATTTGGGCCCATTGCATACGCTGCTAAACCCATTTGATCAGGTTCCCCCTTGGTTGAGTGAGTCCTCTCACCTACGAGCACTCGTAGGCTGACTCGGGCCCGCCTTCTGAGGACCTCCGTAAGTCCCCGTGACCGTACGCACGTTGCGGTTCGCCGGGCTGGTTGTACCAGTTGCACCTTTAGTTTGAGCCATTCTCGTGAGTGAGTGTGCACCACCCTTAGTCATACCGGAGCACTTGAGTTCATTCCTATTAGGGACCGCATGACCGAGTGACATCCCTTTAATCAATTCACTTAAAAGGTCAAGTTCGAATCTTAAGAAATTTGCGTTGTAAGCATGATAACTTGAGTGCTTTGATCCCCCTTCTCCTCTCTGTCTTTCTTGTCGTGCTAGAGTCTAGGTGTGTCCCCCCAATTGGTTGGAGGGTGTATGCGTCATTGTTTAGGGAGATCGAGTCAGTCCCCTCCGATCCTCGTGCTTTATCATAATCCCCTCTTCGACATGGACCAATTTCGAGTCCTTGCCGACGATGCCCTACCCCTTGGTTTGCTCGAGGAAGTGGCCCAACCTTCCATGGCCTCGCTCCGGGGCATATCCAGCCTCCCTCCATTACTGGGATCCAATCCCGTCCTCCTTCTCCTCCCGGGATGATGACCCTCACTCTCAATTCAGCCAGCTCCTTCCTCACCTCACTCCGGACCAAGTCCGAGAGTTCATAGCTGCTGCCAAGGGGAAACAACCTTTATCTCCCCGGGGTCAAAATCCAGCCCGACCGGCGGAGTCCTCCGTCCGCGTCGCTTCAGCCCCTCACCTTTCTTCGTCTGGGGCAGACCCTACACCTCTCCGTCCTCGGGCCATTCATTTTTCAGAACCAAGCTACCTCCCCCCCGAGATGTTCGGCCTCAGTCTCCTCCCACTACATATTATATGGCCGAACTAGCTTGCTTCCTTGCGAGAGGTCTCACTCCTTCGAGCGGCCACGCTCCCTTGTCCCTACGCATCAGATCCAATCTCCTTCCGATTTTTTGGCGGAATGGACAAGTATGAAGAAGGAGCTTCATGACCTCCGGAGGCAAATTGATCCTCGGAAGGTAGCTAACATTGCCCTCCCATCCTTCCAATACCTCCGGGTGCCTCCCCAGTCCGAGCTCCCTGTATATCGTCGATACTTTGGGGTAGGGGACCCCTATGTTCATCTGAAGGACTTCGTCTATGAATCGGCGCCGCACAAGTATGACCGCCATCTCATGGCCATTTGTTCAGGAAATCATTAGATGGTCCAGCCTTAGAGTGGTTCTATTCTTTGCCTCCCGAGGAAGCCGAGGACTTCCAAATCGTCCAAGAAAGGTTTCTGCAGTAGTTTCAAGATCGGGTGGGGCCCGAATACTCTTTTTGTAGATTTGGTAGCTGAAAAGATGAAACCAGAAGAAGATTTCTCCACCTATGCTGACCGGTGGCGCTCTCTGGCCGCCAAAGTCCGTTGCCCAATGCCTGAGGAGGAGAAAGTAAAGCTGTTGATCTCCAATGCCACACCCACCTACCGAACTATTTTGGCCATGAACGACATCTCTACCATGCACCAATTATATAGTCGAGCCCGTTTCATTCAAACCCAACTCAAGGACTCGCTATACATTCCATGTTCGAGACCCCAAGGCCCGTTATGCTAAAAAGCCGCAAGGCCCAGTCACCGAGGGGATCCAGACCAATGAACAAGTAGGTGCCGTTAGCAATCCCCAAGGCCCAGTAGGTAGGTCCCCCTATATCCAGCAAACCCAGCAGTCTTGGAACAACAACAACAATAGGCAGCCACCTCCCCAAGGACAAAATCCCCCTCAAGATCAGCGCCAATACTCCCAGGTTCCTCCGCCTCAAAATGGCTATGCCCCCAGGAAACCCAATGGGCCCAAGAGAGCCCAATACCCTCCATTACCCGAATCTCTAGCTGATGTCTTTGCAGCCCTCATGTCTCTAAATGCCTTAAGACTCCCTCCTGAGAAGGCGAATTGGAATATGGCGGCCGATCAAACAAAGTACTGCGTCTATCATCGTCATCCGGGCCACAATGTGTCCGATTGCTTCCAATTCCGGGACATGATATACGATCTCCATGAGCAGAATCAGATTGATTGGGCAGAAATGAAGAGGTTGATCCAAACTCTGAGGGACCAGCAAGGCCAGAGGCAACAACAGCAACAACAGAGGCGACAGCAGCCGCAGCAACAACAGCAGCAACAACAGCAACAGCAATACCAACCTTTCCAGCAACAATATCAGCAACACCAGCAACAGCAGCAACAGCAGCAGCCGCAGCAGCCGGTGAACGACCTAGGCATAGTCCGTAACCCCATGCCACAACATCAACCTGCTCCGAACCCTCAACCAGCTCCACCACCTCCTCCGCCTGCGCATGTTAACCCCGTTATCCACCATGCACCACCAGAAGCCCAGTGGGTCTTCGATGACGACCATGAGGTGGGCCAGCTTCTGGCTATTTCTCACGTCACGCCCACTGTTCCCGCGCCTGCATCCGCCATACCCCTCCCTTTACACCCCATATTGCCACCATCACCTCACCATCCTATTCTCCCGTCATATCACCCATCATTCTCCCACCAAACACACCCCTCTCTCCCCTACGCCAGCACCACTACTAGCCGACCCTTCTATCCTTAACACCCCTACCCCTCCACTCCACCATAATCTTGCCCTCCAGAGTGAGCGAATGTTTCATCGGATGTATCCTAACGCATCCATACCTATGCCAGGTCAGCAAACCAACAATCAGCAGCAACAAGATGCAGAAGAGATTGATCCGGCACCGGGAACTCAATATGACATCCTAAAGCATCTCGATCAGACTCCCGCCAAGATCTCCATATTGGACTCATTAAGAGATCGCAGACTCACCAAGATGCTCTCAAACTTTTTTGCAAAGAGTCATGGTCAGTGAGGACATGAATTCGGACAACCTACCCTCAGTGCTCTCAATAGTGAACAGAGGACCCACCATTACCTTTTCTGATGGCGAGTTGGCTGCCCCTGAAGCCAGGACAATGCCCCTGTGTGTGACACTTACCATAAATAAAGTGGCAGTCGATGCGGCTCTGGTGGACACAGGAGCCTCTATTAATGTATGTCCACTAAGCACTCTTAGAGCTTGCAACATATCGGAATGTCAATTGCAGCCCACGCCTACCACTATTGCTGCATATGACAATTCGCGACGTGCATGTCACGGAGTTATCACTTTGCAAGCAGAATTAGGCCCTCTCGTCATGTCTGTGGAGTTCTATGTGCTGAACATTGATCACACCTACAAAGCCATTCTAGGGCGCCCGTGGATCGAATCATTAGGGGCAGTACCCTCTACAACGCATCAGTGTCTGAAGTTCCCTTCCAAGGGCGGATAGTCAAGGTAAAGAGTATGACGACAACGCATACAGTCGAAGCCGTTGAGAGAGTGCTGCCATCAGTATGGCCGTCCAATAAGCCCATAATCTCAGTGCTTGATGTTAACTACACTTGGGCCTATACTTTCTCTTCTAACCGCCCAATTGGGTCTCCTCCTATAATGGCAGTCAGAAAGGATGTGAGCA
>JACBKR010003655.1:0-27951 GCA_014218235.1 Colocasia esculenta
CTTAGCCTTCTTCTCGCCTCGACTACTCGTTCAGCGGTGCTGGTTCGGGTCGTCTAGACTTTGAGGAGCAGAGTCCCAACCAGCGCCAACTGGTCCTTCACTGTTTAGTAGAGGTCTTCAATGACCTCATTCGCCTTCAGGCCCGAGGCGCGGGCCTTGGCTCTAGCTGAGATCGATCGATGACCCCATTCTATGGCAGAGAGCTCCTCCACCGATTGCGTCGATCGTAGCGACTGGGAGGAGTTCGAGATCGGCACATCAGGGACATCGGCGGACCGCGTCTCGATCGGTTGTTTCTGTGGTCGCTCGGGAGTCCTCATTGACTGGGTCTCCGTCATCCTCTTGCGCTTAGGTGTGGCGGCAGAAGGAGCAGTGTCAACGGCCACCTCGGCGTAGGAAGTTTTCTTTCCTTGGTCTGTGCGGTCTAAGCTGACCTCGTTACTCTAACAGTAACAGGTACATTGTGCCCTTAGTATATTGGCTAATGAAAAATAAGAAGTGTAAGTACGAGTGCAAATCTCAATGCAATAAACTTTTCTCTTCATTCAATATATAACATATCTTTTAAAAATTTTGCATACATACCCTGTTAAAGTATAATTAGGTCATATAATCTATCGTTTTAAATATTTGTAACAAAAAACCATGCACGGTATGACCTTACCTATTAGAATAGATTATAATACCCTTACGTCACAACAAAATAGTGTTTTCAATTTTTAGGGGTAAAACTAAAATAGCCAATACAAAAATATTCCAAGTATATTTTAATATATATATATATTATATATATATATAGTTACACATATATATACCATGCATGTAAAGCATTGGGCTATAATATAAGTTACGTTTGTATTTGTACCAAAAATTCTATTAGATTTTTTTTTACACCAAAAATCCTGCCATCACTTGCTATGATTAAATTGTAGTGACTATTTTAGTGACTGTTAGATATTATTAGATATTTTTACCTCTAAAAAGTTAAATAGATTATTTTATTATGATAGAGGGACATTATGATCTATTCTAATAAATAAGGTCATGCAATGTACTTTTGTTGCAAATTTCTAACAGTTCCATCACGACAGGCATGATGATAAGTTTTCTAGTGCAGAAAATTTTATCTAATAAATTTTTGGTGTAAATACAAAAATAAAATAAATTATGGCCTAATTATGCTATTAACAGGGCATATGTGCAAAAGAATTCTATATTATGTAGCTCCATGACGACAAGTGACGGAAGAGCTGTTTTAGTGCAAAAAATTCGTATAATAGGGTTTTCAATGTAAATGTAAAAATAAGATAGATTATGACTTAATTATATTTTTAATTAGGGTATATATATATATGTTAAAAACCAATCTTTTATGATTTTATCATATTTTTAAAAACTTGATCTCATGATCATATGTTCGAAGTGAGAAAACCCTAGAGAGTCTAATGGCGATGCTTGGCAATCTCAACCATCTTCTCTTGCTGATCAATATCTCTTCATCGCCAATTAATAATTGTATTATATAGTTGAGAAAACTGATGTGGCTTAAGCAAGAGTAATCTTGCAATAAACATCTTTCTTTTAACTATGCTGAATTAGTGTTGAATTAATTTCCACATCTTCTTACAGTAGACTTGATCACCTCTAATGAATCTATATAATCATGCATGTTGTGAATGATATGAAAATACACAGTAGCGCATTTGGGAAGTCACTAGTCTACATGTAATGCACGTCACCAGCAATTTAACTTGAAGAATAAATGACAAAACTCAGTCTTGTCAATGTGCAATTCGTTATTATATATAAGATGTGATTCATCAGATGAAAACTAAAGTTCTTTTGCTATCCCAATGAATGATAGTTGGAACTCATTCTCTCTCTCTCTCTCTCTCTCATGCACAATCATGGGCTCCATATATGACATCAATTTCTCTTTGGCGACAATATTTGTTCTAACTAGTTATTAGCCACTAACAGAGATAAATCACATATATATTAACAAAAAGTAAGGACATTTGAAAAATCTTGGAGATTTATACACAAAAAAGTTAAGCTCTAAATATTTCACAAGACCAAAAAAAAACTTCGTGTGAGGTTGTCAAATTATGTGTAACTTCTAGAACTGGTTCTACGCTGCTTAGAAGCTCTCCCTCGGACACCTCTCACCGCCAGATATATAGTGATCCAACTAATTGCGAGATGGGACTATATGGTCACTGTGATTTTGTTGGTCCATAACACAAAAAATATATGGATTATTTGGAGCCAACTCAAATAAAATATTTTGATTGGGTTTGATTTCTAATTTTTAAAACCAAATCCAACTGAATAAATCGATTTACAAATTGACATAAAGAATGTAAAACTTTCGTTGGTCATTAATCTATATGTGCAAGTAACTTTCTATAATATGAAGAACAATCTAGTCATCCTAGTTTCAAATAAACTCCACATTACCAATTATTACTTTTATCCATATCATGTGACGTGACGTGGCTTATTCGAATTTTCGTTTATTGCATAGACTATCATATGATTATATCTATTAATTTGCAAGCTAGACCAATGGGAAACAGTGAACCCGGCCATTATTTTAGAATCAACAAAATCAAATTAAATCAAACTGAATTCTTTTGGTTTCAAAGTTATTTAATTGATTTGGCTTTTGGAGTTTGTTTTGATTTGAGATAAAATCTGTCTTCACTTGATTTCTAAAAATGTACTCTCAACCAACTATACAAAACCGTACGTTAAACCATGAGCAACCTTAAACATGTCCCAAATTAATAAACCTGACATGAATAATATTTACCATGTGTAAGCATATTTTGTCCTTATTCGAATGGACTAATTTGCTAGGATCCACACCGTCCATGTGAGTTCCAGAAGATCATAATATTATAATTAATTATTAATACTATAATTAATTATCATAATGTTATAATTACTTATTTAATGTTATAGTTAATTATTATAACTAGGAAACTTTTTTTAATTGGTTCGAATATCAAACCCAGACTTGCCTATTCTACCCTACCGGGTGTCCATCCCGCCTGCAGCGCGAGGAGTTATAACTAGGAAACTTGTCACATTAGCATGAGCAAAAAGAGCTAGTTAGAACCAGCCATATCAATCGTCTGAAAGTTGGAAGAATAAGCATGGAAGTAATAAGTTTCTTCAGGAATATGCTCCAAATGAAGTCATTTCCATGGGACTGCACTTCTACTAGGCGTTATTTAGTGGCATTATTGATCAGTTATAGCTCGACTCTTCTAATCACACAAGGATCGATGTATAGATAGCCCTTAATTTATACAGCCCTTTGAGAGGATTCCCCGGTGGTACTTCTAGGAGATGACTTCTTATGGTAAGGACCTTAGTGTAAAGTTTGTACCTCCCATGATCAGCAGGAAGGAAAACATGAACAGCTGCTAGCTTATAGTTTGTTCATGACCCAAAGATATTTGTAATAGATGTATGTGTATATATATGGTGATGATATGATGCAGAATAAAAATGAAACAAATTAATATTTGACTTTTTATGAATTTCACATTAATGATAGGTATTTCGACCCCTTCTGCCTGTTTTGATGGGCAAATAAGGGGCGAAGGGATCGTTGTGGAAGAAAAAAAAATACAAATTCCTTCATACATCTCTCGACCTTAGTGCAGGTGGCAAGCTTAATTAATTTCATGCATATGTAAGGATCGGTGGAGCCAAAAAAATTTCTTTTGCAGGGGCTGAATCAAGCATGTATGTTCCCACTCATTATACTGACGTTGGACTCGACTTTAAATTATGGATGTCCACGTAATTTATATTATGATTGGATAACTCTAAAAAAAAATTAAATGAAAAAGCGAATAGAATATGTAACTATCTTTGGCTCATTAAGAGAGCTCAATTATTATTATTATTATATTATTATTATTTTATTTTGAGTTGTTATACTCTTAGACAAACCCAAAGCGAGTATTTTTTAATCAAAGTCACTATTTCTCAACCATAGTAAATATTTTTTCAACCAAAATTAATATTTCTCAGCTAAAATTATATTTCAGTTAAAAGTCAATATTTCTCAACTAAAAATTCATATTTTTCAACTAAAATCGATATTTTGTTAGCCATCTGTTCACCACCACATGCAGCCGTAACATGCCTCCAATTGCTGCCCCCTATCTTCTGACCATGTCATGTCTATATGGCATGATGTGGATGAGTCAGAAGCAAGTCGAACAATTCAGTTTAGTTTTATTATCTCACCCAATAGAGTAATAAGCATTTATCTAATACAGATGATGTTGGTTCTAAGAATCTCTAACTATCGTCGTTATACCTACCACCAAGTTTTAACATGTTCTAGGAGTTACTAATGAAAATATAGGAGCTTCATTAAGTTCATCAGAATGAATGCCATAATTGGAGTCGACAAATGGCGGAGCATTTTTCATGGAAGAGGAATAAACTGGGGAAGCCCGCAAGTACCCCTTTTTTGAGACCTTTGCCTTCCATTTTTTATTTCTAAAACTCCCTTCACTGTATGCTTCCAACACTTGGAGAAGAATATATAAGGCTATCACTAATCATTATAGAATACAATAGATAGAGATGGTTGGAACTCTCCGTTTGTAATGTGGAGAGGTATTTCATATATATACTGTCGTACAGACGTAGATTAGAGGAAGAGATATGCATAGGTTGTTTAACAATAAGATAGAGATGTGATCTCAAGGAGAGATCCGGACTCTTTGTTACAACAACATGGTAGAGTGGGTATATATCTCCCAATAATCATCATTATATTAACAAGCACATGCTCCCCAGTTAACATGAAAGAGATGTTATGTAAAGTCTCTGCTGACTGCTGTGCACCATGCTATGTGGAAGGCAATTCTCGAGTAAGAGGCTTTCTTTTGTTGTGCATGCACCATGCCAGGGAGAGGTTTGTAGATCGGGGAATACTTCTTGTGCTGCAGTAGATGAGCACCGCCTCTCACATGGGCTTCACATGAATGTGTTTTAGCTGTTTGGCTTTTGCTGTCATGCATAATCGGTGGTCCAACACAAAAATCTATAAGGTTCGAGCGTTGTGGAGAAGCTTGGGGCCGGGGGAACATGGCCACAGCCCCCATCTCCGCCACTGTATGTAAGCTAATTAACCTCTGCGTGCATGTTGTGAGATGATGAGAAAAACCCCTCCTTCGGGTCCCATCGGTCTCCTACTTTTCTAAAGCGTAAGAACTGAGCTGGATTTCTAATTTTTTCTTTCTGCAAATGTCACGCGAAAGGGCCACACTCGTTGCTGGTCATGTCCGTGAGTGTGACCGACTCCCACCACTGCTGGCTGAACGCCCGTGCTTGACAGCAACAGTCCTATAATTAGGAAGAACTATTCACTACCGGCTCAGGTATATATCTACCTTTTGATGGTCATATGAGGATGGGTACCAGGTACCGGCCACATGCAAATTTTAAATGTTTTTCTTAAATAGGACCACGACTCTGATTCCTAAGAAGCATGTATCTGGGGAAGAACTATGTGGTGGAGTTGGATTCGGTGTGAGGAGATGGCAAAAGACAAGAATATATTTTGTCGTTCGTGTACATATGTTTGGGACAGTATGGACCCCAAGATTTCGTCCTTTTTTGATAACGAGGAAATCCCGCCCCGTGTGGCTTTGCGGACTCAAGGATTGGTGTCGCGAGCTCCAAGGTCAGGACTTGGCAGCTCCTACTTTCCGTATACCCGTGGCCCTTACCCCACTTGACCAGAAAAACCCCGGATTTACACACCTCGGGATTGCATGTAAATCAGGTAATCCCCCCAGGAATCGAACTCGGGACCTCTTGCTTTTAGCAAGAGTTCTAACCGATCGACCCAACCGGGTCCTCCAAGATTTCGTCCTTCAGAAGACCTGAAGTGTCGTTTGCTCAGTTGGTGCATGTTGCATCTCCTGACAGATTAATCTAATTGAGCACCACGCCAAAAAAACGGACTTGTCAATGTTGTAGAAAGATTCTACTCCGTTAAGCTGTCATTTCCAAAGAAAGGTTAATCTCCTCTACACGTCATATAAGTCCTTCAGAAATACTGTTTCTTGTACTCCGTTATAATTAGTATATATATTACCCTGAACGTACCATAGAATTCTCATCAATCATCGAAGGCCCCCGCATGCATCTTGTGGTAGCAGTAGTATATATGTTCGTCGAGACCGGATCACTTCATCAGTACAGTGTGGGGGATGGGCATTTTATGTTTCAATCCCTACAGCAAATTTGAAAAAAATTACGTATGGAACCTATAATGCAAAATGTAATGATTGGATCCCCGCGTTCCATGTTGGTGGGATAGTAATGATGAAATGAGCGGTGCCTCTAATGAGGAAGTCCATTATGCATGCAGTAAGAAAAGTTTTAAACTAGTCCTAGACAAAAGATGCATAGTTATGCAATGAAAAGTAAGTGGGGACGAAGAACGGATCCCTCTACAAGATTGTTCTTATTGTCCGGTCAAAATCTACTCCAACTTGGTCATCTGGCACTTATTCTCTAGACCCGATGACTAATCATGGTATGGGAGTCGGCAAAGAACCCAATATATATGTACTATGGAGGGAAGTGGATGAAGTGGTTCCTTCTAATAAGGCAACGCCGATGATATGGAGCCCAACGCGGATATTACCCAAAATCCTAAGGAGGTTATACAATTGCACCAGCATACGGGAGAACAACTGTGTCCGTGAAGAAGACAATTACTTGCGAGGCGGCCTTCCTTCCGTCTCTACCATACGAGGCAGGATGTGCAAGTGGAGCATTTTCTAGTGGGTGCGCTGATGCAGCTGTGGCCAATAATCAGATTACTATTAAGGTAGTTACCCTTTTGACGTTTGCATAAGTAGTGCGTCAGTCTCCTAAATCCCCAGTTGATCCAACAAAGTTGAATCAGGGTACGTGCTCCAATGCAATTTCTAGCAGTTCTTCTTCTGGACGTCGAAAATATGTTTCACGTCCTTCTCGCAAAGGAGGTGTAAGGATCTCTTTACCGATCGCTAGAGAACATTCTCCTAGTCCAATGAAGCATTTAGAGGCTGCGGCAGATCTACCTCCGCAAGATAATATCATAGATTGGGAGGACAAAGTGTACTTTGGTGGCCGAGCTTGTCAGAACAAAAAATATATTTATGCCTAGATTCAAATTTGACTCAAACGTATCTGGAATGGATTCAGAGGAATATAACATAGAGCATTGTTTTCGAAACCAAGACTTCGACCTTGGACAGTCTTTAGACGTACTCATTCCTGGGACAGATCTTTATTGGAGTTCTAGTTAACTCCAACTTATTTGGGATTTGTAGTCAGTGTAATCTCTATTTTTGAGAGCTTCTTCTTATATATTTAATAAATCAGCCCCTGGGTTTTTGATTAAAAAAAAAAAAAGAGGGAAGGAAATAATTCTAGATTCTAGCTAGGGAAGAGAGCATTGACATGGAAGCAACGAGCGGGAGGTTGAAGGCGACTGGGGGGGTCTCACCTTCTCTGGATCTTAGCTTCGTCTTGGAGAGTACTTGACGTCTACTTCCACAGCAGAGCCGACCAAAGATAGAATTATTATGGGAAACGAAGGCGACGAGTTAGTGCCATGGGATCCCACCAGCGTGCATTATGGCAAAAGATGACAGATCCTTTGTGTTACTTTCTTCTGGCAGGAAGGACGAATCATTGTAAACGACGTACAGCTAGAAGACTGCAACGTGACCATTCAACTTAAACCAGCAGATCACGTCACTATGTACAGTTAATTTATGTTTGTAATGTCTCCCCAACAAGTTTGGAAGAGACCATATTAATCTCTGTCTTCCTTCACGAGCTAGCGGAATATTTTAAATTAAAGACGTCTCTTCCATTAATATACATACACAGCTGGAAGAGCTTTGAACTTATACAAAGTATTCTTAATTTATGTTGTTCTGTTTTCTCGATCGAGTTCGTTTTTTGTTCGGCTTCTGGTGCTTCAATAGGAATTGCATGCATACAACCAGCAGACAAGGCAAGCGTATATATATATGCGCCCCTCTTTTCACTGGGCATCGTACGTGTTTCAGAAGTGGAGCTCTGCAAATGATCCTTCCTCGTCTTCTGTTCTTCGTTGTTTTTGAAAAAAAAAAAAAAGTAGAGAGAAAGAGGAGTGGGAAAAGACATCAATGAAAGCTCAGATAGAAAGAGAGCTCGATCGAGAGTTGTCAAAGAGAGATATTGAAGGATCACGATTGAGAGAGGGTCTGTTTTGCGACCCTTCAACAACTTCGACCCATCTGAAGAAAAGGTCACTACAAAAAAAAGTAATATATGTAGACGGCTGAAAGTCGTCTACAAAATCTTAAAAACCGTCTACAAAGTTTTCATAGACGGCTACACAGCCGTCTACAGAGCCGTCAACCAAAATGTCGTCTACAAAAGATACGTAGACGATTTTTGGAGACGTCTACAAAAGAAGATAAGTAGACGGCTTACAGCCGTCTATGTAAGTATGTAGACGGCTATTTTAGCCGTCTACAAAAAAATTATATGTAGACGGCTTTCTAGCCGTCTATGAAAATTTTTTTTGTAGACGGCTAAAGGAGCCGTCTACATATCCTTTTATTCACATAAAAAACAATAAATGTCAAAAGGCCAGCAACGTATAGCAATGTTCAGATAACTGCACTCTTATAAGAATTTCTGCTTAGATAAAGATTGTAAGATGTTTATCATGGAAACACAGGAGTTTATTGTGGTACATGATTAACCAAAATTAGATAATCAAACAGAAGAAATCAGGACATGATCTAATTCCAACATTCAAAGAAGAGACAAAGAACAGCCAATATACAGAAGATTGCAAACTTGGACAGGAGTGGATAGAAGCTCAAATGAAGTTTGTGAACCTCAAATGATTACTAGTTCTGGGCATTGCCCCAGACAAACACATGAAAAGCTATATACCTCCAGACAAACACAATACAATGTAGGGAATTACCTTCGCATCTCCTGGAAGAATACCACACCAGAAGTCACATGCAGAGTCCTGTAACTCCTGGAAGAATACCACACCATAAATAAATGAATATAAGAAATGGATAAACTATTCATCATTCATCTGATAAAGAAACATAGCAGCACAGTAAGCACCTGAATCCAGTTCGCCAGGTAGTTCTCCTGCTGGAAGACCTTAACCTGCAACGGTGGACCAATCCGATTCAGTTGGAGGTGAGAGACGAAAACTGGAGTTGAAATAACAACACGAACTTCACCAAGTCCAGACATACCTTCTTCCGGAGCCCGCTGGTCCCGTCTTCTGCCGACGACACCTGAGATTAAAAAATCTACAAACATCATCAGAACTCCGAGAAAACAGACAGAAAAAAAAAATTGAATAGCAGAAGACGCATTTGGAGATCTGTGATCCGGAATGCGGCGTCCGACCTTGAATCCCTCTTTCTCGGCCACCGAGCCAACTATCGACGGGGACGACGAGAGAAAGCCAGAACCAGCGGCAGGGGCAGCGGCTCTAGCCGGTCGAGCCACACACCAGCGGACGACCAGCGGCTTCGGACCGGGAAAGGGGACCGCGCGGGCACAGTAGCAGCAGTGCCCGCCGTTGCAGCCGCGGGCTCCCACCGCTGCGCGAGCACCTGGCCCTCCACCAGCCTCCGTGCCATTCACCAACGAGCTTGTCCCTCTCCGGCCCTGGCAGCACCCCGCCCGCGGCAGAGGTCCCCAGCGGATCTGATACAGGGGTTTCCCGAGGGTAGGGGGAGGAGAAGGATGATCGGGAGATGGGGGAAGGGGAGAGAGGTAGACAGGGACAGGGGAGACGGGAGAGCGGGGAGCAGTTCGGGGCAGACGGAGGAACGAGAGGGGGAAGGCAAGGAAAAAGGAAATGGGAAATGGCGGGATGGGAAAATTTGGGGGCGGGGAGGGCGGTTTTCGATGGCGGGAGGGGAAAATTTGGGATGGGGAGGCGGTTTTTTTCGACCGAAACAATTGGGCGAAAACCCTAATTATATTTGGTAATATTTGTTACTATTTTATATTTTTTTATTATATATTCTTATAATATATAATGTTAATTAAATTTCTTATATTACTTACATTTGTATAAATATATTTAAATATTTAAATAAAACATACTTGATTATACATACTAAATATATATTTATATATAATTATTATATAATCAAGTATATTGTATATATTTATTCAAAGTTAATTACATTCGTTTAATTTTTTATCTACTGTCGAAGACAATCAATCTCAATTATATTTATTTGAAAGTTAGTCTAAATATATATATCGAGATTAATTTATTACATGATTTTTAGATCATATGAAGGCGAGTGGGGGTGATGCAGGCATTGTTGGAGGCCGGAGAGGAAAGCGAGGAGGGTGCCCGAGTCAATCAGCGTCTGTGCCATCTCCTGTGACAAGACCCTCGGCAAAGGAGAGGGGCAACATGCATGAACACTGAAATTATATATAATATATAACTATACTTAAATTATATATAAATAAAAAATATAAATATTATATACGGATATAGATATACATAGATAATATAGATCTACATACATACATAGAATATATATTTATATATAACATAGATACATTGACATAGATATACATAGAATATTCATATATATACATAGAATATAATACATAGAATAAAATATATAATATATTTATATACATAGATACATAGATATATAATTTATAAATAATATTTATTCATTTATATGTAAATTCATAATAAAAACTATTAATATTAAATATATATACCAGAATATTAATTTAATGTATTAATATAATGCAAAAATTAAGTAGTATTTTAAATATTAATTTATAATAAAGATGTACAAATCTAGTAATATTTACATATAGATATATGCTTTAGAATAAATACATAGATATATACATATATACATATCGATATATACCTACATAGATATTTATGTCTATATATATTATATATAGATATTATATAGTATACATATATATATAGATATTTTTATCTATATATAGTATTCATATTATATAACTATATATCTATATTACATAAACATCTAGTAAATATAAATATCCTCATATATATATATAATATTTCATATGTAGACAATTTATAATATATTATATTATTACATATCTTGCTACTTTGAAATCATATATATATGTAGATGACTACATAAGTTATATCAATCTTTGTAGACAACTACAATAAAGTCGTTACATAAAGTGGTTGTCAAATAACCACCGTCTTACTTTAACAAATGTATCGATTATATAATAATATCTATGTATATATAATATATGGATATAGATATATATCTAAACTATATATATTAATATATAAATATATAACATTTAATAAATTTTGTTATTTTAGTTGATATTTTTTTATATTTTCTATTCTCTTATGTGTCGCATAAGAATAATAAAATTCACTTTGTAGACCCATCCCTAAAGATATATATATTTCTTAAATGGGGGCACCCAAGTTAATTACATATGATCTCCTTCTCTATACACAAACATTAATCAATAATGTTTGACATTATTGCATTTAAAGAGTGGCTCCGAGTATAGTTTATATATTTAAAATTTACATATATTTATATTTTAATGCTATAGCATAGCCATCAATTTAAAAATGTTAGCATTATAATGTATATTTTCCTAGAGTATTCATAATCAACTACATATTAAATAATTATTCTTATTAATCATTTTATATATTAAATTACTTTTAATATATAAATTAAATCTTAAGTTTGAATTTTATTGATGAGCATAATTATATATAGAATAATTTACACTTAAATATATATGTATTTGATAAGTGGATGGCTTTATAAAATATGTATGTATTCGTAGACGGCTATCTTAAGCGTCTACATATGTTATATGATACGTAGACGGCTTTAGTAAAGCCGTCAACGTATCACTATTCGTAGACGGCTAGGTAAGCCGTCTACATAATAATCGTAGACGGCTACTTTCACCGTCTACGAATATATGATACGTAGACGGCTTCTAAAATGGTCTACGTATCATATAATCGTAGACGGGTGTCAAAAGCCGTCTACAAATGTTGTTTTTGTAGACGGCTTCAATTTTCAGCCGTCTACATATGCTACATTTGTTGTAGTGGGTGGAACCATGCATGCATGCGTGGATATTAATCCTCTATTAGGCATTTGCAAGACGTGGTGAAAGCTGCTATTGCATGAATGAGAGGTTGTTACATATTAAGGGACGGGCGGAAGATGATCATCTCTCCATGCATGTGCATGTGAACCTTCTCCATCAACCATGTGACGAAAGCCGCATGCACTCTTCATGTCGAGGGACAAGTGGAAGTCCCAAATGACGCTTTGTGGACGCCGCCCCAGACATGGGAATAATAATCCTTTTAATTCGGAAGATGATTTAGTACACATTGACCTAACACATCAATCAAAATACACCCGCCATTCATCATTTATGAGGTATTTTTAACTTTCTTATTTCTCTATACTATATAATATCACTCAATTTTGATGCTGCCACGTGACTTCTCTTCGTAGCATCTCCCTCCTTAAAATAGAAATACAGATATAAATGAACTAAATAATATGATTATTTTTTGTATTGCCAAAAAATAACTAAGAAATTATATTCCTGTCATAACATCCCCTCCCCAAAAATAGAAATATAGGTAGTTTAAATGAACTAAATAACATGAGTATTTTTGTACTACTAAAAAATAATTTGATTTGTTGGATATGAAATATACTTAATTAGCCTAACCACTAATCTTCTTATAGTACAGAAGTATATTGCAAAATGAGCATATTGAAGCAAATCATTCTATGGTTTCACAGATTTGAGGACATTATATACTATGTCATATTATTATAAATATAACACACATTATGAATATTACTACGTTGACAGCACCATGATGATTTTTTTTCTACCAAAAAAATTATCTTCTACTCTCCTCTCTCCAACTTTCTCTCCTATTAAATTTTCTCAAAATATATAAACGTTCAAAAAACTCTCAACCTCACTCTCACCCTTCTTAGGCAGCGTTTGGAAACCTCCATTGGGTTTCACTTTTTCAAAATCCCAAAACCTTGCAAAGCTCCCTTACCCAGCTTTTGAATCCCAAAATCCAAGGACACCATCATCACCCTTTTTCTCTCTATCTCTCTCCTCTCTCTCAAACCTTTTTTACACAATCTAAAAGCTACTTTCTTTGTTTGATAACTAGAGGGAGAAAAAGGAGATTTTCAATCATTAAATGATTGAAATCTACCCCTCAAAAGCCCTCCCAAACGGTGCCTTAAACATAAAAAATGGTGCTAATATAATTTTCCTCTCTTTCTTTACCAAAAACATCTCTCATTCTTAAAAACTCACGTCTTTATTCAAAATTATTTTCATAAATAATAAAAAATTTACCCTCATGTATACTGCACTGGCATAGAACTAGTTGTTGATGTGACAGTTTTAATGATGATGTTCTTTAATGTGTTACCAAATGATATTACAAAACTATTTCTCTTTTAATTCCAACAATGCCGTTATGTGTTGGAGGAGGCAAATGAATCACACCACAAGACGCCAACTGTAGTACACCGAAAAACATTAATTAAAATTATAGATAAATAAAAATTTTATGATTATTAAATTCATTAGTTAAACAACCATCATATTGGCATGCGTTAAATAGTATAAAACCCGTAAAATTTCGTAAAAATAATAATATAATCATAAATATTTCTTAATGACCATCATAAAATTTGGGCATAGAAAAATCATTTGAACTTAGTCTAAGAATTTATGCGACTTATTAGCATAATGAATAAGTCGGAGACCCATTATTTATGAGCGAAAGTGGATTATAAATTAAATAAACATGTGGGTAGACTTTAAATAATATGGGATGATAGCCCATTATGATATTTAGACCAATGGACAATCTTGCCCATGAATAATTCTCTAATAAAAGGATAATTAAAAATCCAATAAGTAAAGTAAGAAGTAGGATGACAATTTAGCTCACACGAGTTATTGGGCCAAGTTAGAGCCCAAATGAAGAAGATTAGAAATACTGGCATAAATAATATTGAATTGAATAAGAATTTGAATTACTTGAATAAGTGTGATAATAGATTTAATTAGAATAAGATAGAATAAATAGAAATTGAATGAAATAAAAAAATTTATGATAAAAAAAACCATTAAGCTAAATTAGTAGTGGGTTAAATATGGTCCAAACCATAAATTAGGCCCAATTGATGAAGCCCATCTTGGGAGGAGATGTAATTAAGTGAAATTCGTACTAATTAATTAGTAAATAGTAAAAGGCTCAGATAACACTAAATAAGTCATGATTATCTCAAATAAGAGTCCCTAACCCATCCTAACCCCATTGACCACGAAATGAGGCCTCTCTCTTACCCAATAGATAGATATAGCAAGAAAAATAGGTGATAATTATGGAAATTCGTAATTAAATGAGAAGGAAAGAGTTTTAGGTGATTTACAACTCTACAAGCCATCAAAACACCCCCCATTCGACCTAGCAACCCATAGAACGTGACTGAGCATTGGGATACGAAGAGAGGTGATTTTTTTGACGAGGAGCTTGGAGGAGAAGGGCTGGAATTCGGACTTCTTCAATTTTCGTCATCAAACTAGGGCTTTCTTACTCCACGAAAAGGTAGGCAATCTCTCAAGAAAAAATCGTGAGAAAATTACCCTAGGTAGACTTCATGATCCTCTCAAAAGCCCTCTAGTCTGGTTGGTGTTTCACTCATCCATTGGGCGAATTTAATTCGTGAAATCCTACTGTTACCATGAACCGCACCTCATATGTTTTCTCTAATTCCCCACATGTACTTGCTCTCATGCCATTATAAATTCTCATATATTACTACATCTTATTATCTTTCAAACGCCCCTGGTCTGCTTGATTTTGATCTCCCATGAGGGAGAATTAAATCTTTGAATCTCTGTCTATTGCTTGTACCCGACTCTTCAAATTTACCTTTAAAATCCGTGCATAGTTGATCCCATACCGAGAAAATTCTCTAAAATACTAATTTGTGTTAGCTTTCGAATGCCCCTTGTTTAAGAATTTATCATCATGTATTTATCTCTAATTAATTCGTTGAAACCCGACTGTGCCTGTTTAGTCATCAGAAGTAACATGTTCAAAGCATGCCTAAATCTTGTCTAATTTCAAATTAATCGTGCATGCTGATAGATCTATGTGTCTATTTTTCATTTGAAACTAGATTCGTGATTTTTGGGTCATTATACGATTTTTATATTGAATTTAGAAGAGCCCTATGTCATCCAGTATCAACCCTGAAAAAAAGGGAAAAACCGGACCGTCCCTGATATCGCGGCGGCGCGATACGCCGCGATAACAGAGGTCGCGGTCGGCCGGTCGCCAGGTCGCGTCTTGAACACGGTGGGCCTCGCCACCGCGTTCCCTTCCCGGATCGAGCCAACTGGCCGTTCCACCTGTCGCGCCCGGCCGCCCCGATGCGATCTGATCGCAATGGGTAAGTCTGCCGCGTTTCATGAATCGACCAAATGGAAAAATTGTGCATATACCCTGTTTTTAAGCTTTATACCCCTAATTAGCCTTGATTAACCATGATATAGTTAACCCGACTTGGCAAGTTAATAAATGGCATTAATGATATAAATTTATTTTTTTTAAAGGACATTTGCACGACTTGTCATATCCTCAAGATTTCTTTACACTTACACACACATGACTTTATTAAATTACTATTTGACCCTAATAATGTATGCAATATTGTATCTGGTAACTTAGCGAAATAAATGACTAAATTACCCTATTTTATTAAATACAATTATTTCTGTTTTTACTCACGCATTTTAAATACCGTTATCGTTTTCCCTCGGCCTTCGAGCACTCGAGACACGACGGAACCGTTTTACACACTTTCCCTTGACTTGGACCACCTCTCCACCGGGAATACTCTCGACTGGACTAGGGAATCCTTGTCAAGACCTCCGTAAATCTTCTTGGCTTTGGCGCACGTCCATTGCCGACGAGCTGGTTGTACCCTTTAAATCCCGTTACACTCTTAGGGATCAGTACGATACAAACGGCCTTAGTAAGATCTCTCTTATCTTGTGATCACGCCGGACCACCTGGCTAGTGTTCTTAGCACGGCTAGTGGGCGGTGGTGACTTCTTCTACCAGACTACCGGTGTAACGCCCCGACACAGAATATCGGAGTGGCATTACAGTTATTAAATAGTACAAAGCGAGAAAATAAATAACAAACCATCGCACA
Organism: Colocasia esculenta; assembly: GCA_014218235.1. Lineage (NCBI taxonomy): Eukaryota > Viridiplantae > Streptophyta > Magnoliopsida > Alismatales > Araceae > Colocasia > Colocasia esculenta. The sequence goes on from JACBKR010003655.1 coordinate 16,371, forward strand.
ATGGAAATAATACCAAACAACCTATATCATTAATAATCATCAATCTCCATTACATTCACTAGTAACTCATCATCTTCATAAACTGACTAATACACCAATGTATCAGAGCCAAAACTAGGGCCCAGAGTACTTTATTCAAAATCAAACTATTACATAACGACTAACTGACTCACTAATCATAACTACACTAACGGACTACTACTAGATAGCACTGGTTGCTGAAATGGTCACTCCTGAGCATCTCCCTCAGTCCCGTCCTCGTATGTGTGCGTCTCCATCCGACTCACCTGAACACATTAAATAAATACGCAGGATGAGCGAATAACGCCCAGTAGGACTTAATATCTCATGAACACAAGCATGCTTTAAATAGTTAATATTTTAAAGGCAGGTTAACTAGAGAGTAAAGTCATGTAGAGTATGTCATGATAATGAGAGAACAATTGCAACTGGCACAGGGAAAATAGTACAACGAGAACGATAATAGAATGGCCATGTAACGTATACATGTAAATTGCACAACGGTGCACTAGTAACGATCACGCTTGCACTTGTAGAGATAGTACTTTGATTGTCATAGATTAATCTAGATAGTAAACTGGCGCTGGATGCATGCCGTAACACATCCTTGCTCATTTTAACTCCCATGGGCACTGGCACTTTTCGGGCGCTCCTCCCAGGACCTGATCGGGCCCTATTGTGCTGGCATTAGTCATTTCTTTTATCTTAGACAATCACACGAATGGCCAAAAGAGTACCAAGAAGAGATAAGAGAGTACTAGACGAGATGATGAGAGTGCAGAGAGAACGTGAACAGGTAAGAGGATATAGATATTAGATGAGATAGGGACATTCTGTAAAACAATGTGATATTCTGATAGTGACGGTTGCACAGCACCAGGTCGGGTGCGGCAGTCTGGTAGAAGTCACAACCACCCACTTAGTCGTGTCGTGAACACGGCCAAATGGTTCGGAGTGACCGAGACGAGAAGGAAAAACACTAAGGCATGAATCGTACTGATCCCTAATGTGTATCGGGATTTGGGGTACAACCAGCTCGTTGACTAAGGACGTACGCCAAAGCCAGGAAGACTTACGGAGGTCTTGACAAGGAGTCCCTAGTCCAGTCGAGAGTATTCCGGTGGAGAGGTGGTCCAAGTCAAGAGAAAAGTGTGTAGAAAACGGGTCCGTCGTGCCTCGAGTGCTCGAAGCCGAGGGAAAAACGATAACGATATTTAAAATAATCATATAAAACGAAAACAATTGTATTTAATAAAAATAGGGCAATTTAGTCATTTATTTCGCTAATTTACCGAATATATTATTGCATAATATCAAGGTCAAATGGCATTTAATAATGTTGTGTGTGTGTAAGTGTAAAGAAATCTTGAGGATATGACAAGTCGTGCAAATGTCATTTTAAATAATTAAATCTATATCATTAATATCCTTTATTAATTCACCAAGTCGAATTAACTATAATATGATTTAATCATGGCTAATTAAAGGGTATAAAGCTTAAACAACAGGGCATATGCACAATTTTCCATTCTGGTCGGATTCATGAAAATGCGGCAGACTTACCCGTCGCGATTCAAGTCGCAACAGGTCGGTCGGGCGCGACACGGAACCTGGCCGGTCTGGCCCGGTCCGGAGTGAATCATGGTGGCTTATGCCGCCGTGTTCTTGACGTGACGCCATCAGCCAGCGCGACCCTTCTGATATCACGGCGGATCGCGCCGTTGCGATAACAAGTGGGTTTGCCCTTTTTCCCTTTTTCCCAGAGCGAGTCCTCTGTGATACAGAGACGTTCTAAATTCCATATAAAATAGTATGTGACCCAAAAAGCACGAAACCAGTTTTAACGAAAGTAGACATTTATATCTATCAACATGCACGATTAATTTGAAAATATACAAGGTTTAGACATGTGTTGATCAGGTTACTTTTCAGTGACCTAAACAAGCGCAGTCAGGGTTCAACGAATTAATTTGAGATGAATACATGATGAAAAATTCCAAAACTAGAGGCGTTCAAAAGCTAACAAGATGTAGTATTTATGATATTTTTTCATGATCTGAAGTCAAGTATAAACAGGGTTCACAAGCAAACATGAAGGGTCGGGTATATGTATCTAACAAAGATTCAAAGAATTAATTCTCCATCATGGGAGATCTAAATAGAATGAAACCAGGGGCATTTGAAAGCTATTGCACTATAGTTTCAATGAGAATTTTCTCATAGCATGGCAAAAACCTGAACCGTCCTTGATATCGCGGCAGCGCGATACGTGGCGATAACAGGAGGGTCGCGGTCGGCCGCCAGGTCGCGTCTTGAATGCGGCGGGCCTCGCCACCGCGTTCCCTTCCCGGACCGAGCCAGACCGGCGTTCCACCTGTTGTGCCCGGCCACCTCGACGCGATCTGAATCGCGACGGGTAAGTCCGCCGCTTTTTCATGAATTCGACCAGAATGGAAAAATTGTGCATATGCCCTATTGTTTAAGCTTTATACCCCAAATTATCCATGATTAAACCATGATATAGTTAACCCAACTTGGCAAGTTATAAATGGCATTAATGATATAAATTTAATTATTTTAAAAGGATATTTACACGACTTGTCATATCCTCAAGATTTCTTTACACTTACACACACATGACTTTATTAAATTACCATTTGACCCTAATAATTATGCAATAATGTATCTGGTAACTTAGCGAAATAAATGACTAAATTACCTATTTTATTAAATACAATTGTTTTCGTTTTTACTCACACATTTTAAATACCGTTATCGTTTTCCCTCGGCCTTCAAGCACTCGAGGCACGACGGACCCATTTTACACACTTTCCCTTGACTTGGACCACCTCTCCACCGGGAACTCTCGACTGGACTAGGGAATCCTTGTCAAGACCACCGTAAGTCTTCTTGGCATTGGCGCACGTCCATTGCCGATGAGCTGGTGTACCTTTAAATCCCGTTACACTCTTAGGGATCAGTACGATCCAAACGGCCTTAGTAAGATCTCTCTTATCTTGTGATCACGCCGGACCACCTGGCTAGTGGTCTTAGCACGGCTAGTGGGAGGTGGTGACTTCTTCTACCAGACTGCCGGTGTAACTCCACGACGCAGAATATCGGAGCGGGATTACAGTTATTAATAGTACAAAGTGAGAAAATAAATAACAAACCATTGCACAAATGGAAATAATACCAAACAACCTCATATCTCATAATAATCCATCAATCTCCATTACATTCACTAGAACTCATCATCTTCATAAACTGACTAATACACCAATGTATCAGAGCCAAACTAGGGCCAGAGTACTTTATTCAAAATCAAACTATTACATAACGACTAACTGACTCACTAACTCATAACTACACTAACGGACTACTACTAGATAGCACTGGATGCTGAAATGGTCATCCTAAGCATCTCCTCAGTCCCGTCCTCGTATGGTGGTCGTCTCCATCCGACTCACCTGAACACATTAAATAAATACGCGGATGAGCGAATAACGCCCAGTAGGACTTAATATCTCATGAACACAAGCATGCTTTAAATAGTTAATGTTTTAAGGGTAGGCTAACTAGAGAGTAAAGTCATGTGGAGTATGTCATGAAAACGAGAGAATAATTGCAACTGGCACAGGGAAAATAGTACAACGAGAACGATAATAGAATGGCCATGTAACGTTATATCATGTAAATTGCATAACGGTGCACTAGTAACGATCACGCTTGCACTTGTAGAGATAGTACTTTGATTGTCATAGATTAACCTAGATAGTAAACTGGCGCTGGATGCATGCCGTAACACATCCTTGATCATTTTAACTCCCATAGGCACTGGCATTTTTCGGGCGCTCCTCCCAGGACCTGATCGGGCCCTATTACGCTGGCATTAGTCATTTTTTTTCTTAGACAATCACATGAATGGCCAAAGAGTACCAAGAAGAGATAAGAGAGTACTAGACGAGATAGATGAGAGTGTAGAGAGAACGTGAACAAATAAGAGGATATAGAGATTAGATGAGATAGGGACATTCTGTAAAACACGTGATATTCTGATAGTGACGGTTGCACAGCACCAGGTCGGTGCCGACAGTCTGGTAGAAGTCACAACCACCCACTTAGCGTGTCGTGAACACGGCCAAATGGTTCGGAGTGATCCCGAGATGAGAAGGAAAAACACTAAGGCATGAATCGTACTGATCCCTAATGTGTATCGGGATTTGGGGTACAACCAGCTCGTTGACTAAGGACGTGCGCCAAAGCCAAGAAGACTTACGGAGGTCTTGACAAGGAGTCCCTAGTCCAGTCGAGAGTATTCTCGGTGGAGAGGTGGTCCAAGTCAAGAGAAAAGTGTGTAGAAAACGGGTCCGTCGTGCCTCGAGTGCTCGAAGCCGAGGGAAAACGATAACGATATTTAAAATACGCGTATAAAACGAAAACAATTGTATTTAATAAAAATAAGGTAATTTAGTCATTTATTTTGCTAATTTACCGAATATATTATTGCATAATTTTTCAAGGTCAAATGACATTTAATAATGTTGTGTGTGTGTAAGTGTAAAGAAATCTTGAGGATATGACAAGTCGTGCAAATGTCATTTTAAATAATTAAATTTATATCATTAATATCCTTTATTAATTCACCAAGTCGAATTAACTATAACATGATTTAATCATCGCTAATTAAAGGGTATAAAGCTTAAACAATAGGGCATATGCACAATTTTCCATTCTGGTCAGATTCAAGAAAACGTGGCAGACTTACCCGTCGCGATTCAAGTCGCGACAGGGTAGTCAGGTGCGACACGGAACCTGGCCGGTCTGGCCCGGTCCGGAGTGAATCGCGGCGGCTTATGCCGCCGCGTTCTTGACGTGACGCCATCGGCCGGCGCGACCCTGCTGATATCCCGGCGGATCGCGCCGTCGCGATAACAGGTGGGTTTGCCCTTTTTCCCTTTTTCCCAGGGCGAGTCCTCTGTGATACAGAGACGCTCTAAATTCCATATAAAATAGTACGGTGATAAAAAAAGCACGAATCTAGTTTTAAATGAAGGTAGACATGTATATCTATCAAAATGCGATTAATTTGAAAATAGAAAAGGTTTAGACATGCGTTGATCGGGTTACTTTTCAGTGACCTAAACAGGTGTAGTTAGGGTTCAACGAATTAATTTGAGATGAATACATGATGAAAAATTCCGAAACTAGAGGCGTTCAATAGCTAACAAGATGTAGTATTTATGATAATTTTCTCATGATCTGAAGTCAAGTATAAATGGGGTTCACAAGCAAACATGAAGGGTCGGGTATATGTATCTGACAGAGATTCAAAGAATTAATTCTCCCTCATGGGAGATCGAAATAGAATGAAACCAGAGGCGTTTGAAAGCTATTGCACTATAGTTTCAATGAGAATTTTCTCATAGCATGGGAACAAGTACGTGTGGAGAATTAGAGAAAACATGAGATTTTGGTTCATGGTGATAGTAGATTTTCATGAATTAAATTCGCCCAAATGGATGAACAGAATACAACGAAGTCATAGGGCTTTTGAAGAGGTACATGAAGGCTACCTAGGATAATTTGTACACGATTTTTGCTTGAGAGATTGCCTACCTTTTTCGTTAGAGTAAGAAAACCCTAGTTCGGTGACGAAAATGGAAAAACTCCTCCTTGTTCTAGCCTCCTCCTCCTGCTCCTTGTCTCCAACCCTTCTCCTCGTTCTCCAGAGTTCCAGCCACGAAAATGGGTTGCTAGGGATGAGTTTTTGGTGTATATGGCTAACTATAGGAGTCCTAGCCATTATAAGAGTCCTCCATTCCATTAAACTCCGAATTTCCTTCTTTATCTCCCACTTTCTCTTATTTATCCACCTAATAGAGTTGGGAAGGGATCCAATTTCATGGGTAAAAGTTTAGGGTAAGTATAGGACTCTTTTTAGGATAAATATGACTTGTTTTAATAGTTAATTTGACCCTTTTCCATTTATTAATTAATTAGATACGAATTTCTCTTAATTACATCTCCTCCCAAGATGGGCTTCATCCTATTGTGCCTAATCTATTAGGTTGGGTTATTAGAGTAACCCATTAATAATTTAGCTTAATGGGTATGCTTTAATTCCATTTATTCCATATATTCCCCTTTATTCTAATTAAATCAATTTATCTCATTATTAAATAATAAAATTTTATTTTTTTATTTATTTTTTTTAAATCAGGGTGCTACATCCTCCCCCTCTTAAAAGAATTTGGTCCCCAATTCATATAATCGTAAGAGGAAGAATGTCTTACTGAATAAATCCGGATAATTTTGTCGCATGGTTGCTTCTGGCTCCTATGTTGCCTCTTCAACTTCGTGATTCTCCACAGAATCTTGACCACAGGTATGGATCGATTCCGAAGCTGTTGCATCTTCTTGTCTAAGATCTTCACTGGCCTTTCTTCATAGGTCATATCCTTGTTCAGAGTAATGTCATCATAGCTGATTACGTGCGATGGATCGTACACGTACTTTCTCAGCATTGACACATGGAACACGTTATGTACGGTAGAGAACTGGGGAGGTAGTGCTAGTCAGTACGCCACCTCGCCAACTCTATCTAATACTTCAAATGGACCTATGAATCTCGGTCACAGCTTGCCTTTCATCCCAAACCTCTGAAATCCTCATCGGGGATACTTTGAGCATCACATGATCTCCAGCTTGAAATTCTAAGTCCCTTCTTCTTTTATCAGCATAGCTCTTCTGCCTGGACTGAGCTACCTTAATTCTGTCTCTGATAATCTGGATATCTCTACTGGTATTCTGCACCATGTCTGGTCCCAGCCATTGTTGCTCACCTACTTCATTCCAACAGACTGGCGATCTACAGCTCCTGCCGTACAGTGCTTCAAATGGTGCCATCTTAATGCTGGCCTGATAGCTATTGTTGTAGGCAAATTCTATTAGAGACAGTTGTTCATTCCAATACCCTTCAAAGTCTATAGCACAAGCTCGTAGCATGTCTTCCACTATCTGATTTGTTCTTTCAGTCTGTCCATCCGTCTGTGGGTGGAAAGCTGTGCTAAAGTTGAGTTTTGTGCCTAAGGAAGCCTGGAGTCCCTTCCAAAATCTAGAAGTGAATCTGGGGTCAGGATCCGAGACAATGGATACTGAAACTCCATGTAGTCTGACTATCTCTTTCACATACAAAGCTGCAAGCACATCAACACTCCAGGTGCTTCAAATTGCTAGAAAGTGTGCAGACTTTGTCAATCTATCCACAATGACCCAAATAGCATCTAATCCACCACGAGTTCGGGGTAAACCATGATGAAGTCCATTCTGATGCTTTCCCACTTCCATTCAGGTATGTCCAGGGGCCTGAGTACACTCGCAGGACGACGGTGTTCTGCTTTTACTTGCTGACAAGTGAGGCAGTGCGCGGCTGCTCAGCTACCTCACGCTTTATGTTGGCCACCAAAATGACCTTTTCATGTCTTGGTACATCTTGGTTGCGCCTGGGTGAATTGTGTACTGGTCTTGTGGGCGTCATCCATCAGTTTCCTTTTCAGCTCTTCATTGTCAGGCACACATGTCCTGGCTGGAATAATATTCTTCCATCTTCAGCGATGGAGAAGTCTGGCTTGTCATCTATGGTCTCCCTTACTCTGATTAGAAACGGATCATTAGCCTGTTGCTCTCTGATCTCGACAAAAAGTCGGGTTGAGCTCTAAGATTAGCCACGATCATCTTATCACTCCTCTTTCAATGTTCAGGTTCAGGTTGGTGAATGTTCTAACAATTGCATCTCGCCCATGACTAGACAAGATATCTAAGGTACTGGCTTTCTGCTAAGTGCATCAGCTACTGCATTACCTTTACCTGGGTGGGATTGGATGTTGAAATCAAAATCCTTCAAGTACTCCAGCCATCTCCGTTGTCGCATGTTGAGCTCCTTCTGAGAAAATAAGTATTTCAAACTCTTGTGTCGGAGTAGACAATAAATTGCTCCCCGTATAGGTAATGCCTCCAGATCTTGAGTGCAAATACTACAGCAGCTAGCTCTAAGTCATGGACAGGATAGTTGACTTCATGTGGCTTCAACTGCCTTGAAGAATAAGCTATCACCTTTTCGTTCTGCATTAATACACAGCCTAGACTGATTCCAGATGCATCAGTGTAGACTGAGAATCCTGCTCCTTCGACTGGTAATGCGAGAGGATAGGTGCAGATGTCAACAACTGTTTCAGTGCCTGGAAGCTCTTCTCGCACTCCTTGCTCCAGACATAGGGATTCTCCTTCCGAGTAAGACGCGTAAGAGGTACAGCTATCTTGGAGAAATCTTTTATGAACCGTCTGTAATATCCATCCAGTCCAAGAAAGCTCCTGATTTCTGTGATATTGGTCGGCCTTTCCCAGTTGAGCAAGGCTTCTACCTGGAAGGGTCGACAGCGATACCGTCCTTGGAAATAACATGACCCAGAAATGACACCTCCTCGAGCCAGAATTCACACTTGCTCAATTTGGCATAGAGTTGATTGTCTCGCAAGATTTGCAGAGCGATCCTCAGATGCTCCTCATGCTCTTCTTTGGTCTTGGAGTATATGAGAATATCATCAATGAATACCACGACGAACTTGTCGAGGTAGGCCGATAGATGCTGTTCATTAATTGCATAAAAGCTGCAGGAGTATTGGTTTAGTCAAAAGGCATGACTACAAATTCGTAATGACTATACCTGCTCCTGAAAGCTATCTTGTAGATATCTGCATCTTGAATCCCATCTGATGATATCTCGATATAAGGTCAATCTTAGAAAAATACTTTGCTCCTGATATCTGATCAAAAAACCATCGACACGCGGCAAGGGTACTTGTTCTTGATAGTGAGATTGTTCAACTGCCTGTAATCGATGCATAATCTCATGGATCTGTCCTTCTTCTTGACGAAAAGGCTGGTGCTCCCCAAGGAGAAGTACTTGGCCTAATGAAACCCTTTTCTAGAAGTTCCATCAGTTGCTCTTTCAACTCTTTCAATTTAGCAGGGGACATCCTGTAGGGTTGGTGTGAAACTGGTGCAGCTCCAGTTACGAGATCAATTGAGAAATTCACATCTCTCTCAGGTGGATGCCTGGTAGCTCATCGGGAAATACATCAGGGTATTCTTGAACTATGTGGATGTCTAATATCTTAACTGCTTTCTTTTCAACTACTATGGTAGCAAGAAATGCCACACAGCCCTTTCTTATCATGTTTTGTGCCTTTATGCAAAGACGAGAGACAAGTGCCTCTTGTGTCTACGTCCTGTGAAGATCAGCTTAGGGAATTCACTAAAAGTAATCTTCCTTCTTCTACAATCACAGAAGCCCCATAAGTAGATAGCCAGTCGGCTCCCAAGAATAATATCGTAACCCTCCATGGGCATACAAATTAGGCCAGCTCTAAGGTTAAGTTCCTTCAAAAGAGAATGTTTAATGTAAGTTACTGAATTTGCACTAAGTTGTGCGTGTGTGAGTTCATTTTATCTTATTACCCAAGGTTCTACCCATTTCACATAGGCGTGGAATTTAGACTCTAAGTCAAGGCAGGTCAAACCTAGATCATCCTATACTTAAGAATAACCTAGGCTCTGATACCACAAAACTGTAATGCCCCGACGCGGAATATCGGAGCGGGATTACAGTTATTAAATAGTACAGAGCGAGAAAATAAATAACCAACCATTGCACAAATGGAAATAATACCAAACAACCTCATATCTCATTATAATCCATCAATCTCCATTACATTCACTAGTAACTCATCATCTTCATAAACTGACTAATACACCAACGTATCAGAGCCAAAACTAGGGCCCAGAGTACTTTATTCAAAATCAAACTATTACATAACAACTAACTGACTCACTAACTCATAACACACTAACGGACTACTACTAGATAGCACTGGTTGCTGAAATGGTTACTCCTGAGCATCTCCCTCAGTCCCGTCCTCGTATGTGTGGTCGTCTCCATCCGACTCACCTGAACACATTAAATAATACGCAGGATGAGCGAATAACGCCCAGTAGGACTTAATATCTCATGAACACAAGCATGCTTTAAATAGTTAATGTTTTAAAGGTAGGCTAACTAGAGAGTAAAGTCATGTGGAGTATGTCATGATAACGAGAGAACAATTGCAACTGGCACAGGGAAAATAGTACAACGAGAACGATAATAGAATGGCCATGTAATGTTATATCATGTAAATTGCACTAGTAACGATCACGCTTGCACTTGTAGAGATAGTACTTTGATTGTCATAGATTAATCTAGATAGTAAACTGGCGCTGGATGCATGCCGTAACACATCCTTGATCATTTTAACTCCCATGGGCACTGGCACTTTTCGGGCGCTCCTCCCAGGACCTGATCGGGCCCTATTGCACTGGCATTAGTCATTTCTTTATCTTATACAATCACACGAATGGCCAAAAGAGTACCAAGAAGAGATAAAGAGTACTAGACGAGATAGATGAGAGTGTAGAGAGAATGTGAACAGATAAGAGGATATAGATTAGATGAGATGAGGGACATTCTGTAAAACAATGTGATATTCTGATAGTGACGGTGCACAGCACCAGGTCGGGTGCCGGTAGTCTGGTAGAAGTCACAACCACCCCACTTAGTCGTGTCGTGAACACGGCCAAATGGTTCGAAGTGATCCCGAGATGAGAAGGAAAAACACTAAGGCATGAATCGTACTGATCCCTAATGTGTATCGGGATTGGGTACAACCAGCTCGTTGACTAAGGACGTGCGCCAAAGCCAAGAAGACTTACGGAGGTCTTGACAAGGAGTCCCTAGTCCAGTCGAGAGTATTTCTGGTGGAGAGGTGGCCCAAGTCAAGAGAAAAGTGTGTAGAAAACGGGTCCATCGTGCCTCGAGTGCTCGAAGCGAGGAAAAACGATAACGATATTTAAAATGCACGTATAAAATGAAAGCAATTGTATTTAATAAAATAGGATAATTTTCATTTATTTCGCTAATTTACCGAATATATTATTGCATAATTTATCAAGGTCAAATGACATTTAATAATGTTGTGTGTGTGTGTAAGTGTAAAGAAATCTTAAGGATATGACAGTCGTGTGCAAATGTCATTTTAATAATTAAATTTATATCATTAATGTCCTTTATTAATTCACCAAGTCGAATTAACTATAACAGATTTAATCATGGCTATTAAAGGGTATAAGCTTAAACAACAGGGTATTGCACAATTTTCCATTCTGGGTCGGATTCATGAAACGCGACAGACTTACCATCGCGATCAAGTCGTGACTTGGCGGTTGGGCGAGACACGGAACCTGGCCGGTTTGGCCCGGTCCGGAGTGAATCACGGCGGCTTATGCCGCCGCATTCTTGACGCGATGCCATCGGCCGGCGCGACCCTACTGATACGCGGCGCATCGCGCCGTCGCGATAATAGGTGGGTTTGACTTTTTTCCCTTTTTTCCCAGGGCGAGTCCTCAGTGATATAGGACGTTCTAAATTCCATATAAAATAGTACGGTGATCCAAAAAGCACGAA
>JACBKR010003656.1:0-24044 GCA_014218235.1 Colocasia esculenta
CGTCTCAGCATAAGCAAACTATGTGACAAGGGTCAAGGTAATCTTTGACTCTCTTGGTTGTACAATTTTTGAACCAAATTCAAATTGTGTGAAATTTTATGAAAAAAGAATAAACAATGTCTACATATTGATCTTGATGAACCTGAAAACACCAATTTATGTTTAACTGCTAATAAAAATGATATTGTTGTTGTGGCATCGTAGACTAGGTCATGCTAGCTACAACATGTTACATAAATTGGTGAAATTCAACATAGTCAAAGGCTGTATGCCCCAGAATCTAAAGTGTTAAGAAAATATGAATAATGTGGCTATTATAACATTAGGATGTCATTAAATTGAGATTAATTAGATTTGGGTTTAATGGTGGTAACATACGTTACCCTAGTGTCGTACACAGAGATGCGTGCTCCCACAGGGCGACACCGGAAAACTGTACGAAATAAAAATTCGAGAACACCATAATTTTCATAAAAATGTGGAGATCCCAGAAATATAAAATATCCGAATTTTTCGGCGAGCAGACTCGAGGATAAGCCGACGCGACATTTTCGGGTGATTTTCACTAGTGTAAAATAAATTCTAAAAAGTTAAATATAAAAATCACCATAATTGTTAAAAACCATCTCATAGTCTATGGTTGAAATTTAACACTAACAGATATTGTTTGAACACATTTACACAAGGTTAGGGCCAGCTGAAATTTGGGCCAATTACGGTAAAATTATGTGGGATTTTGGGTTACATACGTGGAGGGCATTGGGAAAAGACAGCGTTTAACGGTGAGAGGTTATCATAAGGTTAGCTTAGGTGTAAGCGTGGTAACTTGCATGTGAAACGTGTAAACAGTAGAAACGAAGAATTATACTGCTACACCTGGTCGGCTAACGTGTCGTCGTGCATGACAAAGCCATTGGTTATAAATAACCCCATCCTGCTGCGTAACCATCTTTCCAATCTTCTCCTACTGCTGTTGCACTGTTGTTGTGCTTCCAAGGTTTCATAGTGAGGGTGTAGCAGGAGCTTCGAGTTCTTCTTCTCGTGGCATTTCTGCTCATGTCAAGCTACCGGTGGAATGATGTTTCTTTCTTCTGCCCGAGCTTTTACTGGAGCTATGCTAAGGAGTGGCTATGGAATCATATTGGAGACTGTTGCTGCTACAATAACAAGCCCACCTACTTATTCTCCACTTGCAGTCATTTCTTCATCTTTGTCAAGCTAGGTAGAATTCTTTACTATATCTTCTCTTTTCTAGGTCCTTGACCTCCACCTTGGTTTAAGAGGTCATGATCACTTGTTTACTGCTTTAAACGTTGTGAATTCTCTTTTGAAAAATATGTACCCATTCCTTACAATCTTGTCTTAGTTGTGTATATGTGGGATGCTCTTCTACTCTTTTGTTCTCTTCTTCCCACAATTCAATGTAGTTCAGGTAGTTTAAAGTGATCCTTTACCATGAGTCTATTGATTTCTAGATTTGAAAATAATCCCTTGGTAAGAATTAAGCTTTCATCATGTATGATTTATGGTGGCCATGGGAGACAATACAATTCTTTTTCTTCCATCATAACTTGTTACATTCCGAAATCATGTTGGATTTATGTGAATCACATTCCATGTCCTTTCTTTCGTTTCTGTCATGTTGCTTCATTCTTGAGACTGAGATTATCCTTGGACAAAGTTTTAATCAGGTTAGGAGTGAAAGAAAGGCTTGGTAGCACAATTCTAGTTGGTCTTAATCCATTTTTGAAAGTCTACATAGCACCTGTCGAAACCCTGCTTTTAGCTGTCGACAGGGCCATCTTGCCATAACCCAGAAACCAAATCTGACAGAGGCTGTCGACAGACACCCCCTTGGCTGTCGACAGCCAATGACAGGCTGAGAATTCAGCTTCTGGGAAAGCCATATCTGTCAACAGCCACCTCCTTGCTGTCGACAGGCACAACCAGTCCCGAATTTCAGCACCTACCTTGACTCATTTCTTGATCAGAACTACACCCAATTGTTCTAACATAATGCTTACTCATTTAAACAACTTAAATAGCTACTAAATTAGTCAAGTTTCAATTCTATTTACCATGAATCATCTCTTCAAAGTTCCGAACATAATTGACCTTGTGAGATCATCAATTTCTAAATCAATGAAGGAACAGAGTTCCTTAGTTCTTGTGTGTGAACCATGAGTGAATCCTTGTGTGTCCTTGATTCATTACAAGGATGAGTGTGTTATGATGACAAGATGTGAGTCTTGGACTTATTTAAGAGTTATGCCTGGCAAATAAGGGCTGGTTCAGTCCTGGGGGAGCAGCGCCGAATTCGTTAGTGGCCGCGCGGGAGCGTGAGAATGTGGATGTTGCATACATCAATTCGTGTTTGATTAGTCATCACATCATGCTTGTGTGTGTGAATATGTGTCTGATTCTGAAATCAAGTATCATCCTGAGTTATTATTCTTGTTTCTAAACTATTTCTTGTTCAATACATGTTATCAAATTGACTCATTTGATCATTGTTTGAACACCCCGTGCTAGCAATCTGTACATGTTCTTATCTTGAGAATTTACATCTGAATCCTTTTTCATTTAAGGAATTGAGTTTTACTAGGCTAGTTAGCTCATTTAATTTACCATTTTCAGGTGGACCAAGCGGGAATGAAGCTTAAGGGGTATCCTGTGTGCTGAGTGGACCACATCATGACAAGATTGCTGTCATCTTTGGTTTTGTTTTGTAGATAAGTGGAAATGTAATAAGGCTACTGTTACTTTTGTCTGTCCCTCATTTAGACTTCAATGAGGGATATCATGTAATAAGCTTCCGCTAAACTAGTTGCTTAGGTATAAACGTTTACGTTAGTTCTTGTAATTAATATCGTCATATTTAGTAAATGGAATTTTGCAGAACGTGACAGTAAATTGGTATCAGAGCATTAGTACGATAAACCTAGGGATAACCAGTGAGTTGGGGTAGAAACATGGGATTAGTTAGCATGATATTTGTAACTATGTAAATGCTTAACATGATATTTGTTTCAGTATGGATATGAATGCCCAAGAGAAGTTGGTGGCAGCCATGGAGATGCTCCGCCAAGATATTGAGTATATGCCAAGCACAGCAGGAAGCACATACACAAATCAAGGAGGAAGTGCTTAACCTAACCGCGGTAGCTTCCATGCCGGCAATCCTCATGTTCCTTGGACGTCATGACGCAAGTCATGTGTAGCTGGACAATCTAAGGCTGGGGCAAGATATGTTGCTCCATCAGTTTGAGGGTTATTGGGAAGCAATGACGGATGCGGCAAGGGAATTGTATCATGGAGTTGGAGGAGAACAACAACAACCACCAGTGGAGTCTGTTATAGACCTGACCCAGAACTAGAAAGGACTTAGGCAACTTGTCTTCTTTGTAAACCTCTCCTTTTGTGTAAATGTTAGTTGTATCTATATAACTCCCATGTGTATGGGGAGTGAGAGGTTAGTGAATATGTTTGTAATATAGAAAGTTGGAAGGAGAGACTGCAGTGACTTAGTTACTGGTTTTGATAAAATGTCTTGAGTAAATATTTGACTAATGAAGAAGATGGAGTGTTATGTGAATTTGAAATGTGTATGTGATGATGCAAGTTTGGGTGGAATTATGAAATTAATGTATGTCTTATTGAATGTTTCAGATATTTACCTAATTTTGTCATAGACGGAGGTGACGCTAATTGGAGGAAAATGGAAAGTTCGATGCATGACTTGACCTGAGTGGTGAGGACTGTAGCTAAGAATAACAGCCATAATGGGACAAGTCTATTCAAGGATTTTCGAAGCTTAGATCCTCTGAGATTTTCAGGAAGTACAGACCCGGACGAGGCCAAAAATTGGTTATTAAAGGATATTTGGAGTAATTAAATGCAACGAGGAAGAGAGATACGTTGGTGACTTTTCAGTTGGAACGAGATGCTAGAGTGTGGTGGGAAACAAATAACATCACATTGGAAGATTCAACTCAATTAGTTGGGGATGAATTTGTAGAGCTATTTAATGACCAATATTTTTCTGAGGTAGTCCAGGAAAAGAAAGCAAATGCATTTTAATCTGAAACAACTAAGGATGTCAGTATCTGAATATGAGGCCCAGTTTGCCTGACTGTTCAGTATGCTCCACATCTCATAGCCGGATAAGTTAAAAGCCAAAAAGGTACATGAATGGACTACGTCCTATCTATATTATGCAGTAACTTCACATTTGATCACTACGTATTCGGATATGTCAAAAGAAGTTTGGCTTGAAAGCTGCAAATGATATGGTGGATAAAATTAAAGGAAGGTCGTGAGAAGGACTTTGGATCGAAAGAGAAAGTTTGAGTCGGGAAATACCTCGAAAGTTCAGAAATCTGGAAAGAAGACAGGAAAGGCTCCGAGTGGAAGTAAGGATGTGTGCAGCACTGTCAAGTTAGTGGACACAAGGTGGAAAATTGTTGGCGTAGGTTGGGAGCATGTCTCAAGTGTGGAAGTAATCAGCATCGAATTTCAGAGTGTCCGATGATCAAGAATGTGTCAGCCAAACCAAATCCCCAAGCAAGGCAACCAAAGTAAGGGAGAATACAAGTTATTCAAGAGGTAGAGCCTGAATCTTCGTAGGAAGATGGACTGATTGAAGGTACACTGATAATAAACTCAAAACCTGCACATGTATTGTTTGATTCAGGAGCTACACACTCCTTTATTAGTTATGATTTTGCTAAATCTTTGGAAATACAACCCGTCCCATTGCTTACACAATTGAAAGTGGCAACTCCTTTGAGCGAAGGTAAAAAGCTTAGGGAGTATTACCCTGATAGTCAGATCCTACTTGAAGGACACAACTTATCTGGTGATTTGATATGTTGGAAATGTGGGATTATGATGTGATCATTGGAGTGGATTGGTTATCTAAATGTCATGCCAATTTAGATTGCCAATTAAGGCAGATCACTTTCCCAGGAAAGGAAATTTGTTCTATAACTTTTGATAAATCCCACACCAGAAGAATGCCGATAATCTCAGCAGTTATGGCTTGTAAGTTAGTACGAAAAGGTTGCCAAGGGTACTTGGCGTCGGTAAGATATTAACAAATATATCACGGGATTGGGAGATATTCCAGTAGTAAGGGAAATTCTTGATGTTTTCCTGAAGAGTTACCTGGCATACCACCTAATGGAGATGTGAATTTCTCGATTGAATGGTACCAGGAGCTACACCAATCTCAAGAACACCATACAGGATGTCAATGGAAGAGTTGAAAGAACTGCAAAGGCAGTTGTTGGAATTGATAGAAAAAGGATTTATTAGAACCTATACCTCACCTTGGGGTGCTCCAGTGTTATCGTGAAGAAAAAAAGATGGTCTATGCGATTATGTATAGATTATTGACAGTTTAAACCAATTGACTATAAAGAACAAATACCCACTCCAAGAATTGATGATCTATTTGACCAATTGTCGGAAGCTCAATGTTTTTCTAAAATTGATTTAAGATCTGGCTATCACCAACTCAGAGTTCAAGAGCAGGACATTCACAAAACAGCTTTCGACAAGATATGGGCACTACGAATTTGTAGTGATGCCATTGGATTAACTAATGCACCTGCCGCATTTGTGCGTCTAATGAAGACGTGTGTCAGACCTTGTTTGGATCAATTTGTGGTTGTGTTTATTGATGATATATGATTTATTCTAAGAGTATAGAAGAACACGAGACACATTTACGGATTACTTTGCAACTATTATGAGATCATAAATCATATATGCAAAGTTTAGTAAATGTGAGTTTTGGATGAAGCAAGTGATGTTTTTGGGACACATTATTTCAACAAAGGATTGTCTGTGGACTCTTCAAAAATTGAGACTATACAAAAATGGGAGCAACCTAAGAACCTCACTGTTAGAAGTTTTCTGGGTATGGCTAGTTATTAACGGTGGTTTGTCCAGGATTTTTCTAGAATTGCCTCGCCTCTCACCCAGTTGACCATAAAAGGAACTGCATTTATATGGAGTGGAATTGTGAGCAAGCATTTCAAGTATTAAAGGATGTTATCATCGGCACAACTCTAGCCTTGCCGGTTGAGGGAAAATTATTTGAGGTTTATACTGATGCTTCAAGTATTGGACTAGGATGTGTATTGATGCAAGATAGAAGAGTCATAGCTTATGCATCGAGTCAATTGAAGACTCATGAGAAAATTACCTAGTACATGATTGGAATTAGCCGCAGTAGTTTTTGCACTCAAGCTATGGAGGCACTACCTATATGACAATCAATTTATAGTTGTACTCTGATCATAAGAGACTCAAATATTTGTTTTCACAAAAAGAGCTGAACATGAGACAAAGAAGGTGGATGGAGTATATTAAAGATTATGATTTTAAAATTGAATACCATCCAGGGAAAGGAAATACTGTGGCAGATGCACTTAGCAGAAATCCTATAGCAAAGGTGTTCCAATTACAAGTAAAGGATGAAATTGCTAGAGGAATTTTCCACATTAAGTTGAAGGTTAAATCACAAGAAGGAAAGGTTGTAATTGAATAACTTGACAGTTCAATCAGATTTGTTAAGCAGATTGAGAGCACAGGACAACGATCCTATATTGATTTGAAATCAGGGAAAAATTGGCTTCTAGACTTGACTTTAATGAGATGTACATGGGAATCTTCGGTCCGGGACATTTTATGTGTACCGGATAATCCCGAGATTAAGAAGTAAATTCTAGAAGAAGCTCATCGATCACGTTACACCATCCATCCTGGAGCTGTCAAGATGTACCAAGATCTAAAGAAATTTCTGGTGGTGCAATATGAAAAAGGATATCGTGGATTTTATAGCAAGATGTTTGACATGTCAGAAGGTTAAAGCCGAACACCAGAAACTGGCAGGAAAGTTAAACCACTCGAAGTACCAGAGTGAAATGGGATAGTATCGGTATGGATTTCATTATGGGATTGCCTAGAACACGACCTATTCGATGCTATGGGGTATCATTGGCCGACTTACAAAATCAGCTCATTTTCTAGCAATCAAGGCAAGGTGGTCTGTTATTGTCCTGGAAGCACTATACATGAAAGAAATTGTCCGACTACATGGAATTCCAATGATATACTGTAAAACTTATATGTTATATATTATCCTTTTTGGGACAAGTCATGAATTTTGAGAGTATTTTCATCATCTGTGTTATTTTAAATTTCCTGAATAACATGTTAAACTATTTTAATCTTTGAAATACTGTTTATGGGATCCATGTGGAATTTAAGTGCTATAGAATTTCTGTATGATGTTGATATATGTCAGTTCATTGTCATGAAAAATTAGAAATTTTTTGTTATCGGTTGAATAAGTATATTTTCAGAACTGCAAATAGTAAATATGTGAGTCAGTTTTTAATTCTCCTGTAAAATTTATGATGTAATAAATTCCCAAACTCTATGTGGTACCATGACTGTTGAACTCAGATTGTAATACAGAGAATTATGCACAGAGCACTGGGTACCATATTTATTGCTTTCCGATAAATCACGCTGAATGTCTGTTTTAATTATTATAATGTGTATGGCTTTGAAAAATGTGAAATTTAACATGCTTGATGTTCAACCTATAACATCGGTGATTAAAATTTCGTGTGATTTTGACAACAGTAGATACTAATTTCACTATTTCATGATAATGGATTAATTAAGTATGCTTAATGTAATTTGGGATTAATTAGATAATTGCAGCATGATTCAGATTAGTTGTAATTGATCTAGCTCTATAACCAGTAGTATCATGCTAGGGAACTTGAACCTCGTGCATGTATGTGAAATGGGAAATGTGTTTTAACGTGTTTAAATGATGTGTTCAAAATGGAAAATATGTAACTGTGCCATATATGACACTGCTACCTTAGAGGGCTGTGGAACTGTACCATAGTAAAGTCCCTATGGGAACGTTCATAGTGTTTGAATCCTATGGGCATTAGGATGAAATCCTGGAGGTGGACAAGTACCACTGGTTAGGGTGGAGAGTGCTTCTCCCGGTTCTGCGCATTTAACCAAGATCTATCACTGTTGTGCCTAGGTGATAGGTATGTGAATGTGAATGTGTGTGTGTCCTTCTATGAGGTGGTTTGGACTATGTGTCATGGCAATTAAAAGTGAATAGAGTGGTTATGTGCAAATAGGTTGTGAAAATTGTGAATGCGTAAACGAACGTGTTCAAATGTGAACCAAGTGTTAGCATGTGATTGAATGAGTTTGCATATGATAATGTTAAGTCCATGTTAAAACAGCAAGCTCATCTGTTTATAATTGTTTAATGTGGATAATGTGTATAGAACCCATGCTAGGAATGTTGCTTTCATCATGTATAATTTCATGTTTAGTTACATGTATATTGTAGCATGAATGTAATGAGTTTAATTTGGTGGTAGCATGTTAATTAAATGGATAAAAGCATGTGTTAGGTTTGTACTTGATGTGATGTAGTCATGATATATGTTATATAGTGTGTTTGGATATACTTGCTGGTCTTTTAGACTCATTCTTGCTTCGGCGTACAGGTTTAGCATGTGATTCACTTGGAGGAGATTGCTAGGATGACTCCGAGCGTGAGGAGTAGATTGCCTTGTGGAGTTATCATATTGTACTTCATTTCTTAAGTATGTAATAGAGAGTTGTGTAATAAAGTGGTGGACACATGTATTTCGTTTTAGAAATTCAATTATGAATTTATTTCATCTCTGTACTATATGGACTGTGGATAGAATGTGGGATGGAATAAGAATTTCTTTTACTTTCTGCTGTTATGATATTTCATATTTGTGTACATATCAACTAATTGTTAGCATTGGGTCATGCCCCACTGTGACAACGTTCTTTATATCGACGGGGTTGGTGTAACCGTACCGATATAAGGAGGGTCGTCACATGTACAAATTTACTGAACTTCAGAAAAGCTGAAAAAGTTTCTGACTTGGCTTCCAAGAAAGATACCCAAGTGTACCTTGAGTAGTCCTCACCTGACATAGCCATATACTTTCCTCCAAGACAACTGTTCTCATAGGTCTAAATAAGTCCTATGGATAAGCTCTAAAGGCTTGGAAGTTGTGACCACAGTTTTTGGGAATGATTCTTGGTTTGGCTTTACTTTTGCACAGGCTGAACAAATTTCAGATTTCTTTCATTTTCATCTTTGGAAGACCTTCTACTAGATCATGCCTGATTAGTTTCTTGATCACCTGAGGTGCTTGCATGTCCTATCTTCTGTGCACAAATCAGGTTCTTCACCTTTGGTGGTTGCAAGACATAAATTTTTCTTTTAATTCTGCTAACTATAAGTGTACAGATTTTTCACTCTTTGAGCTTCAAAAACTGTTTGTCCATCCTTTTGAATAATGCACTTGTCATTCTGAAATTACTAAAGTGACTCTTATCACATAATTGACTGATGCTAATGAGATTGTGCTTCAATCCTTCTACATACATGACATCTTCAATCAAATTCTTTTCTTTAGTACCCACTGTTCCACATCCTAAGACTTTTCCTTTTCCATTGTCACCATAAGTGACCTGACCATTTTCTTCTCTAAAGGTTGTAAATAATTTCCTATCACATGTCATATGCCTTGAGCATCTACTATCCAAATACCATTTGGATGCTCTCAGGCGGCCCTGCAATAAAATTAGTTGTAACTTTTGGTACCCAAATTTTCTTGGGTCCTTGATGGTTAGTCTTAGGAATCCAACACAAATGTCTGGTTGTGCATGTGCTAATAGTGTGTCCTAATTGATTGCAGTGAGAACAACATAAATCAAAAGTATTCTTAATATGTGCAGTGTTATGAGATTTTTGTTTTTGTTTATAAACATACTGATTAACCTTTTTAGGTTTGTTAATATCCTTTTCTTTTACAAATTGTGGTGTTGGATATTTTTCATGATATATAATCTTTTCTTCATTGTGAGGAGGTGTGTATCCTACTCCATATTTCTTCTTACCTGTTCTAGAGCCTTTTAGTCTAACAAACAGAGACGTTTTGTAGTTAGATATCTTTTCTATAGTAGCTCTTAGGCAATAATTTTCTTCTTTTAATTTTTCTCCATCCTTAAGTTCATTTAAGTTTGATTCTAATTCCATGGATTTACTGTTTTTATTTTTTAAGTCTTCACACAGTATTCATTTGCTCTTTTGGTTTCACTTAGACTTTGTTCTATCTTTTCTGCTTCATTTTTCAAAAATATGTTAGTCTTTTCTTGGTCTAGCAAATTTACTTTAACAATTTTTATATGCTTAACTAGTGTTTTATATTTTTCATATAATTCATTGAAGGCATCTTCAAGACTACCAGAACCGGAATCAGAACATGATGTAAAAGAAGTTTCAGAATTTATCTGATCTAGTCCTGCCATGAGGGCTAGATTTGCATTTTCTTCTTCTTGGGATTCTGAACTTGAAGAGTCTGAACTGGTGGCTTCTTCATTATCCCATGCTACTGTCATAGCCTTTTTCTTATATTTTTTGAATTTCCTTTCCTTACTTTTCTTCTTGTCGGATCTTTCTGCTTGATCCTTCTTCTTCAGCTTTGGACATCAGATTTGTAATGTCCAGGTTGGTTGCACTCATAGAAAATTGGCTCCTTCTTCTTATCTTTCTTGAAAATTTTCTTAAAGTCAAACTTCTTCTTCTTTGCAAGAATTCTTTGTAGTTTCCTTGACAACATTGCTTCATCATCGTTGTCATCTGATTTTTCTTTGGAATCTTCAGATGAAGAGGAATCTACAACCTTCGAAGCATTTGGCATTTTCTTTTTCGAGGAATTTTGAAAATCTTTCCATATTAATTTCATGAGCCATGAGGGATCCAATTAATTTATCAATAGAAAGTTCAACTAAATCATGTGCTTCCTCAATAGCAGTGACCTTAGGGGTCCAAACATTTGTTAAGGATCTCAAATTTTTTCTTACTATTTCATCATTAGTAAGAATCTTTCCTAGAGAGCTTAGACCTACTATTATGTTGGAGAATCTATTATACATTTAGTTATGTTCTCGTTAGGAAGCATTTTAAATTATTCATATTGAGAAACAAGAATATCTATTCTAGTTTGCTTAATCCTATCAATACCTTCATATGTGACTTGCAATTTATCCCAAATTTCTTTTGTGGATTTACATGCTGATAATCTATTGAATTCTATTTTTGATAATGCACAGCATAAATAATTTCTGGCTTTAAAGTTTAAAGACAATCTGGTTTTATCAGCTGGTGTAATTGCAGATGTACCTTCAGCAGAACATAAACAAAGTCACCTTGTTCTATTACCTGCCATAGATCAAAATCTGTATCTCTGATGAAGCATTCCATCTGCATCTTCCAATACTGATCATCTTCACCATCAAAGAATGGTGGCCTTGAACTGACTGGCCTTCATAGTTGTGACTTTCAGCTGCCATCTCTTCTCAAATCTTTTGATTTTCTGAGAAGACCTTGCTCTGATACCACTTGTTGGATCGAGATGGCATAATGATGTCCTAAAGGGGGGGTGAATAGGACTTCTGTGCTTTTAAAATTTATCTGAAAATAGACAACACTAAATAAAACAATTAGTATTTAGTTGTAGGTGTGATTCAAGGTAAATGGGCGGAAACAATCACACAATGCACAAGAGATTTTTATACTGGTTCGGCCTTCCCACATGAAAGTCCTACATCCAGTCCTCAAGCTAACCACTTGAGATTTCACTAACTACCAAGACACTTGGCCTTCTCTCAACCTTGAGAGGTAATACAAACCACTTGCTTCAAGCAAGTCTTCCCTTATCAAGGGGTACAACATTGCCTTTTACAAGGCCTTCCCCTCACAAGAGGGGCACTGCAGGAAAAAACTCCTGCGGGTTATACAGACCAATTATAAGAAACTAGTGTATTGGCTCCAAAGAGAGAGCAACACACAGAAGACTCAGAAAGTACATCACCAAGAAGTCCACAACAAAGATTCTTCTGAATCAAACAGCGGTGGATGGAGAATTCTAACAATACAAATTCCAACCCAACAGAAACAGATTCTAAAGAGAGAGCTTCTAGAATGGAGATTTTTGGCTGAAGGCTCTCAAATTTTTGCTCAGAAGCCTTGTGGATGCTTTGCTAGCAGAAGGCAAGAAGGAATTGAAGCAGTGGCTAGCAGATTTTTCACACTTGATGGGGCTTGGTATGTCGTGGGTTTTATGTTGTTTTATTTCTAAGTGTGTAGTTGTCTATCTTTCTTGGTTGTCTTTCTGTTCAAAACTGCAGATTCTATATATGCTTCAGAGAATTCAGTTGTTTTGAATCTATCCGTTGGAGATATGACGTTCGAAGAGTGGTCTCTGTCCATAGGGTGCAGATGAGCCTTTCACTGTCTTTTGTCTTTCCAACGACTTCAGACAGACCTTGTAGCCTCAGCTAAGGAGTCATTCCTTAATAAATAGCATGTGAAAACTCCATGCTGAAACGCGCATAATAAATGATCTGCAACAAGGACAAGACAAAAGAGAAGGTACCTCATACTTCTTGAGGTAGGTGAGTCGAAAGAAAATAAGAAATATGGGCACCTTAGACGGACCACATGTTCAGGCCAATAAAAAACAGCAGACAGTTGTAACCAGTAAGGTGAGTTCTTACAGTGGTAGGTGAACGTCTGTCAGGTTCCCCATCGCTAGATGGTAATAAATGAAAGACAACTGCTTACAGAAAGAATTTGAACTTGAGGCATAAAGCAAGATACCAATTTGCAAAGATATTGTAGATTCAAATATAAACCCATTTTATGGTCATTCTGAAATGATAATCATATATGTCAGAGCATATATATCACAATAATAATATCATGACAGGATGCCAGAACAATAGATTTTCAGATGCTATATGCTCTCAACAATATTACTAAGAGATCATGACTCCAATCATAAACATATCAAAAGAATAACTCACTGTTTTCATAAAGAAAAATATAAGTACAGAAGTTACTTATGATAAGTTGGAGTCAAGAAGTGACATACTTCGACTTTAGAAAGTCGGAGTCTAAGTTCATGAAGTATGCAGAAATTCGACTCTATAAAGGACTTAGAAGAAATTCGACTATATAAAGTTAGAGTGAGAACTAGAAGTTGGAGTGAACCCTAAATTCAATTATTGAAAGTCGGAGTAGGACTTCGGAGTCGGAGAGTAGGACTAGACTTTGACTAGTTAAAGTCAGAGTGGTGACTTCGACTGTCTAACTTCGACTTCTCCAAGTCTTGGGAGTTTCGAATATGGAAAGTCAGAGTCAAGACTTGAAGTCAAAGTAACGACTAGACTTCGACTATGCCAAGTCAAGTAATGACTTCGAATACTTAACTTTGACTTTTCCAAGTCGGAGTCTAGAATTCAACTTCATATATAGAAGTCCATACTTGGAAATATTTCAAGGTTATCTTCGATATCTAGTTTTACTTGACTGTCAAGAGTCAGAGTTTGCAGTCGGATGCAGTGTACATAGAGTAGTTTGTGGACTTAGAAAACTCGACAGAGTTTGTTCAACATGTTTTTTATGATATGCCTATATATATGAGTGTTTAATGATAGACACCCTTTTGACAGAGTTTTATCATAGCAAATATATGTTAAAATAATTTAAAGTCTTAAATGATTTCTTTAGGGATAGTTGCTCAACAGAGGGGCTTCTTCTCCCCCTGCACCCTAACTTATCTGCGGGCACCTGAGCTCGGTGGCCTGCCTCTGCCTCCAGACCCATCGGAGGACCCTTACGGCCATGCGCTGTAGACGCGAGATTTGGCCCATCCCGCGTGGTTTTATGGCCCAATAAGGCTTGTTTGACCGTTTGTTGACCAGCCTCGGATGCCATGTAGACGGCGGCATCGGATGGCCGCCGACTACTGGTTGGCGGCAAGCCCCCTGGACGTTGACCCATACTAACGTCCAATCCCTGACGTTGCATGCAGTGGCGGCAGGATCGCGGACGCTAACCTGTTACCTGGTCTGCGTAACAACCCCGAGAATATAGCCCACTTGCGTCTTTCTCTCGCCCATGCACCGCATGGGGCCGTTCCCAACGGGCATATGGGCCACCTGGCACCCCCTTGACTCAGTAAAAGCCTACTTGGCCTCTCCCCATTGGTGTGGAGCCTTTATACTTGGGATTGCCATGTGTACAAGTGTGCTTCTTCACACTTAGCATCTAGCACAAACCCGAGCTCCACTGTCTATATAACACTTCCTTGGCCCCTCTGAACAGGGGAGAGAGGCTGGACGTCCACTGCTGAAGCTGAGAGAGAGAGGAGAAATTGCACTCAACCCTCCACAACTCCAACTCTTCTTCCTCTCACACATGGGACGTCTAGGGGTTCTTCCCGAGCTGGAGGAGCCCTGCAAGGAGCTGCAACGCCATCAAACGAGGATCTACCACCTTCCCCCCCTCTTCTTTCCTTATTTGCTCTTTAGTTATTGCATGCCACACACACTTTCCCATTCACTCTAGGCACGTAGGGGCACCTTCCTATAACTAGAAAGGGGTTTCCCACCAAAAACGGAGGGAAGAAGGGTGGTCAACACTTGGCCACCCCTCTTCTCAAGGCCGCAATCGGTACGGGACTCGCCTTTTGGGCTTTTCTCTTTTCGTTTTGAACATTTACTACATGCATTTGAGTCTAATAGAGCTTTGTATATGGCAGGAACATGTGAAGAAGACCGTGGAGTCTCTTCTTTTGGCCGCCGAAGGATGAGAAGTCGAAGCCCCAATCCATCCGCCATGCGTAGGCAGCTTCACCAACGCGACCGTCATACTTCCTTGGGCACAGGTAAGGCCCTGGCGATCACATCTCTCCACTTCTCTGCGTATGGTTTTCTTTGTTCTCTCCCCAGTCAATCAGTCAACAAAAGGTCAACGAAGTCAACCTTCATCCCGTCATCTCCACCGAGGATCGGCTACGTTCGTCAGCCTCCGGAGGACATCCCCGACAGTCGCCGCGGGTGCCGAGAGGGGAACGGATCGTCCACAGTCTCTTTTGGCGATCACGGTGGGACAACAGTGCTACCACGGTTTCACTCTTCATCTAGGTAAACGGCACTCGACTCTGCCGTCGACACAGGTAAGCGTCAAGATTTTCTGCGTTTAGTTCCTTTTCAGCGTCCACATAGGTAGTCGTTTACATTTCTTAGCGTCTGTCGATCATCGTCAATCTGTTTCGGATGAACTGAGCGCCATCTTCATGTCATTACTTCACAGAAACTTCTGTTTTCACTGTTTTGATCTGATTTTTCTTTCTGTTTGCTTCCTGTTGTTTCTAACAGTCCTCAGTCACGGGGGGGTTCCTTCCTCTCATCTGTTCTAGCCTCCCCTCACATTTTATGACAGCCCTTCTTGGTCTACAACCTTTTACTCGGGGATTCCCTCTCGGGTAAATCGGGTTGGTTCCAAGAAAACTCTGTAAGTCACTAAATTCCGTGGATTCCCTCACGGTACAGGGCAGGAGGACCTTACACCTTCCTGTTTAGTTCACTACTCATCCGGGTTTGAGTAAGATTTGAAAGAACAGCCAAGGTCAGTCAAGTTAATACACAACCTTAATCTTTAAAACTTTGGGGACGTTGTTTGATAACATTGCTTGGTAGAAATCACTTTCTCCTCATAACAGTGTAATTGATCAGCTAAACCACTTTAATCAGTAGGTTCTATTGGCTAATGGACTCTGGGTGGACCCTGTCAACATGTCCAATAAACCGGCATTTGAATATGATGATAACATCAATGACGAAATTGTCGGTATGATTAACACTGATATTCAGCCCGAAGAATCGGCTCAATCTTCTTCTCAAGCTGACAATGAGGATAGTGTGAGTTTGAGAGCCAACCCACCTATGCCCAAAATACTCAAGAAGACCCCGAATTCTCCAAACTCCTCTCCTGTTATTCGCTGCGAGACATCATTTCTATGCTTTTAAGCATACCATCAGGGCAGCAACCTCCCCTTCCCCTCCATCCCCTTCTCCTTTCCATGTTTCCTCATGTAGGTCGCTCTTAGGCCTCTCACCCTTCCCGGATTCCTGTCTCCTCTATCCCTATCTCCTCTCCTATTCCACCCACTCCTCTCCCTACAGGTCCCTACTCCTTCTTATGCTCAGCCCACACCCCTCGCTCAATCGAATCCATCCCCGTCGGAGGTGGAGGGACTTGTGAGGAAGTTCTGATTGAATCCCTATCCCTTTCAAAGCCTCATTCCCTCCAGAATTACTGCAAGCTTCCCAATGCTTTTTTCCCTCCGGGTTTCAAGGCCCCGAAGTACCGCAAGTACGACGGGACCTCTTGATCCTCAGTTCCATCTTGCCGGATTCACCATGGATTCCCAACGATGTATGTACGATCAGGTCCTTTTAGTTCACCTCTTCCAACAATCGTTAGAAGGCGAAGCTTTGAGGTGGTTCACCTCCGTACCTGCATCAGATCTCGTTATTTTTGACATTGTCTCCGAGCGATTCATCTCGCATTTCTCATACATGACCACCCAAGTCCCTACACTTCCAGACTTGGGGTAGAAAAGATGAAGTTGGACGAAGACTTTGTCACATTTGCCAATCGGTGGAGATCCATGGCATCTAGGGTAGACATACCTATCCCGGAGTCCCAGGCCATAACCATGTTGGTCACCAACACCACACCTTTGCTTCGATCTATCCTTATGCTCAGCGAGTTCCCTTCTTCGCACATCTTACAATCGGGCAAGGGTAGTTCAGAATCAAATCAAGGACTCCTCTCTCCCACATTTCTTCGAAGGGAAGCCCAAGGGACGTAAGGCTCCTGCGGCACCTACCATGAGGGGGTGACCGTCAACGAGTCCGTCAGTGCTTGCAGTCAACCGTTGAGGCCTCCGAACAAGCCCTCTAATACTCCGTCCACTCCTTCCTGAAGAGATGCGGAATTTCCTAAATGGTAATCTAGAAGGGGGGTTGAATAGATTACGGACAATTAAAGGCTTAACGCCCTCTTTTTACAATAGCACAGACAATTAAAGTGTTAGCAACAATCAGACTATGTGTGGATGTGTGTGAGTGATTAACAAACAAATAAGCAAGTACTCAAAGTGTATAAACGTGTCGTGCCTACCAAACATCTAACTCAAATCCGTGCAAACTACGAGACACGTAGATTTTACGTGGTTCAGAGTACACAACTCGTGTATCCTACATCCACGGGCCACACACACACGCAGAATCACCTATTTATGAGCTAGTTCACGAACTACAACTCACACACGTGTTTATCTGATGTGAACCCACGATCAGATTAACACACACACATGTATCAAGCACAACGACCGCTTGAAACACCACACACACACACAGGTATGGAATAGAAAGAACAGGGAAGAGTTTGAGAGTTGAAGAACAGATCCAATTAGCAAACTCTTCCTCTGAACGTCCTCCTGGAGTCCAAGCTTCGACTTAGAGATCAGATGTTGATGTAGATGCTTGAATCCAACACGTACGGACTTCACCTTCCGCTTCAAGAGTCTTTCGTTCTTGGTTCAGGCGGTAGGGTTTGAAGCAGAGTAGCAGAACAAAGCTTCTTGTGAGAACTCTTTAGGGTTTTTGCTTGGAGGCTGCTTGTGTACGAGATTTATTGCAAAAGGTTGCTTATATATGAGTGTTAACATATGGAAAGTCGTACTCCATAGAAACACTAAGTTTGACAACTTGCAAACTTCCCGTAATTTGATTTCGGTTCGTCTGTCGACAGGTCTTGCACCTGCTGTCGACAGGCGTAGACAGTTTGTGAAGAACCAGAAGGTTGAAGGCTCTGACTGTGTGCATCTGTCGACAGGTGGTCTGCTGCTGTCGACAGGCACAGGCCTTCCAGAACTTGTGGTTTCTGACTGACTGAATCTATCGACAGGGGAACTCCTGCTGTCGACAGGCAGTGCCTTGGCAGAACTAGTGCTTTCTGACTGATTGTATCTGTCGACAGGCCTCTGCTTGCTGTCGACAGGTACCTTGTTCTTTGATTATTTCTTGATTTTTCAAGCCTGTTTTTAACACATGTCTTGCATGGTATATCTCCTATAAAAGTAAACATGATTAGTGAGATATTATGAGCATAAAATCAAACATTATACCATGTTGTTATGACAAGTTCATTTAAAACTCAATTCACATTGTTTATCACTTGCTTGCATTGTACATCATTGCCATCAATGTTCATCATCAAAACATGTTTTATTGATTAATTAGAATGTGAGCTCAATTTTCTCAACATAAGAGCCCAACATTCTCCCCCTTTTTGATGATGACAAATTAATCAATTAATGCACAATTGAGTTTTTCTCCCTTTCGACAACATCCAAAAGCACACCATAGGCACAAGTAGAATGCACAGAGAAAGATGTTCATTGAAATTCATGAGTGCATACACATGGCATTTAAATGCTTACGACTGGTGGGGTCGTAGGGCTGCCGAACGACGAAAGTGTGGAACTCCTCGGGAGTTGGATGAAAGGTTTTGATGTCAACTCCTGCATTGGGGATTTGAAGAGCAGTGGATAAAAGGTTTGGAGTGACAAAGAAGGTAGTGCCTTTGACTTGGTGACGAGCTTGCCATCATTAGACAATCGAAGGTTGTGATAGAAATCTGTCACAGCGGTGGGAGAGTACCGCTTGTGATCTTAAAGAGGGTGGACCAACCCTGAACATCAAACAGAGGCAGAAGGCCGGGAAACATGTCCTACAAAGAGATGAAGTCAACGTAGCGGGGCTGCGCAACTTTGGTGAAGATTCCATGGACGTTGAGGAGTTGGAGATTTGGGGGATCACAAGCTCCAGCAGACGATCCTCCCGGTGTTCGTGCGACGCTCAGTGGTCGCCCTGGAGCCCCCTAGCCTGGTTCGGGAGACCTTGCACGGCGACGAGATGCCATCTTCTTCGCTGATGGAGCCATGAGATGATGATCCTCGTGTAGTAGGGAGAGGGTGGAGGAAGAAGAGACACGGGACAGAGAGAATCCGCAAGGGAGGCGGGATCTCTTCCTGCGCCCTGGAGAGGAAGGTTTTTAGGTGGAAGGAGGAAAAAGGGTTATGGAAGGAGGTAGAAGGGGGAAAGGGGTGTGGGAGCCTTTTTAAAGAGTTTAGAAGGATTTGAAAGGTTGGTCCCACAAAACCCGGTTTAAACCCTTGCCTTGGGGGCTTCCCATTTGAGTCTGGCCGCTTGCTGTCGACGGGGCCCTTGGTGCCTGTCGACAGGCAACATTCAGAAAAAAGGCCAATTTTGTGATTTTTGGTGATTTTTGGAACTGAAGCTCTGAGCAATGTCTTCCAGGTGTTAGATGAAGGTGTATAAGAGGTGAATCATGTATGTTAACATACATATGCAGGATATAATAAAACCATATCATTTTCCTCAATGGTTTTAACATAATACCCAAGGAATTTAAGGTTAAAGCATTATGAAAACACTCACGTAAATAAGAACAATGCACACTCACCCTTAGTTGTATAAATGCAATGTAAGACAACACAATCCCCATTTTGTTGATAGGCAAATGATGCATGAAATGATATCTATATGTCAAGACAATCACAAAACCAATGACTTTGGAAATTATGACTCAGTGGAGGCTTCACACTATTTTCTCCTTTTTTTTTTGAGTAATTTAGAAAAACAATGGGAGGAAATGGTACTTAAGAAGACGTAACACCTTTTGACGTGAGGATAAACATTACAAGTGCCCATACCCTCAGTTACTCAGTGGAAGTTTCTATCATACCGTTGTACAGAGATGATGAGTTAGCCTTTTGACGCGAGGGCAGACATTTGTGATGCCCATCTCCCCGGTTACTCAGCATAACCCAACATTTTGCTCTATATTCATCCCAATTTTAAAAGTGTTTATATTATTTTATTTTGTTTTTCTGTGAAAGATTTTTCAGAAATAGGTAGCTGTTCTCCAAGTATTATTGTAAAAACCAATATCAATAGGTGATATGATTACCTATCAATATTAGACATGCACTTTCATGACCAAAGGCTTATCAAGTAAATTGAGACTATGTTTGCCCACAAAGAATTAATGTAGAGGAGTGAGGTGGATATCTTTTAGAGTTATGAAATGTTTCCTAAATGATAGAACCTAATCCAAACATGAATAGTATGTGAAAATCATAGTGGTATGAAGAATAGCTTAAATATCATTTTATGTAGTGTGGTCAAACATGCATTAACACCTAATTGACACCTTATATGATAAACATGAAGTTGCTCTGAATGTGTGAAGAAATAAGCATGAAGTTTCAAGATTCAGTGTGTCTGTTGACAGGGAGAAGGGGCCTGTCGACAGAAGCACAAAACAGAAGTTGGAGAATTCGGGGAGGCAGAAACTGTGTGCATCTGTCGACAGCAAGTAGAGGGCTATCGACAGATGTAACAGGCAGAAGATTGAGAGTTCTGTCTGGGCTGAGCTATCGACAGGGTCCATGTAGCCTGTCGACAGGGACTTGTTCAATGCAATTTTAAGGGTAGAATGAAGGTCTGACATGATTAATGGTTGTGAGGGAATTAAGATGGAAAAAGGTTGACTTATTTCCTTCACATTTGCATTCATCTAACCCTTACTTGCTCCCCCATAATGTGTGCCATTAGATAAACAAAGGACTCAAGTTCATGAAGATAAATATGCACACTGATAACCCACGAATGCGTCGTTAAAACGTGACTAACAATCTCAAAATTATCGGCTTACACTAACGATTTTAACAATAGTTAAGTGGTGAGAGCCGAGTCGAATCCACGGGGAAAAGATTTTAGAGTTGAAAACCTTGAGTTTTTAGTTAAGAAAATAATGTGGTGAGAATAAAATAAGTTGCACAAAATAAACCTAACTAAAGAGGGTGGTTGAGACAGAGATAAACAGTAGAGTAGAGAGAGACGCAAGAGAAAGTATCATTTAATCACACTACCTAATCCAAATTAAACAAACTGTAAAGAAACAGGATAGAGAGATGGACAGAATAGAGAGAGTGGGAGGAATAATTACAAACCCAACTAACATTATTTAAATAAATATAACTGTTTAACACAATGTAGAAATAAACTAAACTAACTAGAGGGGTGAGAGGAGAGAGAAATAGTATAAAAGAGAGAGAGAGATGAGAGAAAACAGAAAAGAGAGAGAAGAGAGAGAGAGCCTACGTGAGAGAGAGAAGAGAGAGAGGAGAGAGAGGGGATAGAGGAGAGAGAGGGCGCCGAGAGGAGAGAGGAGCGAGAGAGAGGGAGGCGCGAGAGGAGAGAGAGATGAGAGAGGCGCGAGAGGAGAGAAAGAGAAGAGAGAGAAGAGAGAGAGAGAGGAGATGAGAGGAGAGAGAGCGCAGCAGCGGCGGCCCCTCTCTACGTGCATGCATGCACGTAGAGAAGGGAGAGGGGGCGGCGTGGCAGGGCTCGCGCAGGCGGGGCAGGTGCGCAGGGGCACGGGCGTCCAGGCGAGCGGCTGGTGCAGCAGGCGGGGCAGGCGCGCAGGGGCGCGGGGTCCAGGCGGGCGGCTGGTGCAGCAGGCTGCTTGCTGCTTCTGAGCGAGAGAGAGATCGGGAGAGAAGAAGAAGGGAAGAAGAAAGAGGAGAGGAAGAAGAAGAGAAAGAAGAAGAGGAGGAAGGGGCTGCGGTGGTGAGAAGGAGAGAGAAAAGTGAGAAAGAGAATAACCCGAGAGAGAGAGGGGGGAAGCTTATAAAATGGTAGAGAAAGAGAGGAAGGGGGAGAGAATAAAGGAAATATATTTTTTGGAAAATAGGAGAGGAGATTTTAAAATGAGAAAGTGTTTTTGAAAAGAAAGAGAGAGAGGAATATTAAAAATATAGAACTCTCATTATTCTCTCTTGATCCAATCAAATTTATTGGCCCATTTGACACTTCATTTCTTGGCCCGTTAATCCTGCAATCATAACACAACAGAGATTTGATCAATTTCTGCACTTGTAATGAAATGATAACAGAACTTATGAAATTATCAATTATTTGTCAATCAAATGGCACGATTATTCATAACAATTATGCAATTATCACACCCCCAACTTACTCATTGCTAGTCCCTTAGCAATGCACATAAGTAAATAATTGGGACAAACAAGAGTTTAAAATATCATACTTCATGACAAGAAAGTAAGAATGAGAATGCTTGGTCCTAAGTATTTCAAGTTCCAATCGAGAGTGTCAAAGGCAAATATGTCAGTTCATGTCATTAGACAGTTCCTCAAGATACACACAAAATTTCATGACATTTTTGTATAATGTTTGAGCATTAATAAGAGGATGCATGGCTTTTTACTTATCACTCAAGGATGGTATCAACGTCTACACTCCTTAAATTCGATCCTCGAATTACAGGTAGCTTTCACTCTACCTAATTCTTTTTTTCATGCTTTTTTTTTTTCTTTTCATTTACATGGTGCTGCACTTCCCTTCACTATTTGACGCGAGCCTCAACTCTTACCTTAGGAGCCACAGGCCCGGTTACTAAGATCAGGGGCATTTTCCATGTTTTTTTTTTCACTACTACACACATTTTCACATTTATTGTAGGCAGGTAGCTTTTCCTCACGATTGGTCATCAATAGGAATGTAGAATATCAATCAATCAACCTGAATGTTTGGTAAAACTCTCATCATCCATTTGAATAGCTCAAAACAATACTTACTGTGTTGATGAAATTTCAAATGTATTTGAGGAAGATGCTAAAAAATAACTAGTTAACTCACCCCTTCAACTCACCACATTCACAAGTACATACTATGAGTCAAGCTAAAAAAAAAAAAATTCTTGCATGAAAGATGAAGCATGAAGCACAATGTTAGGGACAAAAATTTGAAATACACTTATCTCTCCCCCCAACTTAAATGACATTGTCCTCAATGGCATAAAAGTAATGACAATAGAATAAAGCCAATGTAAGTTAAGAAGGAGAGATGCAACCTGATGATCACATGCGGGTGGTTGCACACTAGCTTCATCA
The DNA here is from genome assembly GCA_014218235.1 of Colocasia esculenta. Lineage (NCBI taxonomy): Eukaryota > Viridiplantae > Streptophyta > Magnoliopsida > Alismatales > Araceae > Colocasia > Colocasia esculenta. Next base: position 23,022 of record JACBKR010003656.1, read on the forward strand.
AAGGATAGTGGCCAGCAAACCTAAGACACAAAATAAAAACTAAATCAAGAGAAATCAATTTTTCTAAAAATATTGGGTTGCCTCCCAACAAGCTCTAAGTTTAATGTCTTCAGTCAGACACATGGGGGTAACATGGTCACATAACACCCCCAATCAATTGACGCCAAATTTTTTCTTTGTAAGGCATCACCAGCCATGGTGGGTCAAGTGTTCCAAATGTACATAGTAGATCAGTAAAGGATAAAGAAATTGAGGCACTCAAGATCATATCTTCAATTAAGAAATTTTCATTTGCACACTTAAGATCTTTATATGTGTTGAACACATAAATGCGGACTTATTATTTTCTCCATTTTCACCCACAACTTCCATTTTCAGATCCTCTTTCATGATGTTCAGGTCAGATTGAGTTGAATGCTCAGAGGATTGTTTGAACTCCACAGGCTGACTTGAGTCAAAATTAGTAGCATGATCAGGAATGATGATATGACTTTCAACACAAGGATGCTTAAAAGGTTCAAGTGCAGTTGACCAATCAGCTAGTGGTAGCATGTCCATGAACATATTGGATTTGTCAAGTCAAGGAGAGGTAGGAATTCTCTATCTTTCTCAAATCAAGAGAGTCCCAGTCAATGTGGACTTTAGGCAGAATTGCTAATCATCTCTTACCCAAGAAGAATGATTGATGATTACACCCAGCTCTTTCTCCACACTCACATCTTCTTTGTCATCCTCTTGAAACAATGTCGCATCAAACCGGGACTTAACATCTAGATGACACTCTTTCCTCAAATATGACATTATGGATGAAGTCTTCTTGATGGTCAGTTTCAAGTTGGGCCAAGACCATGGATTGATTTTCAGTGGCACCCATCTCCTCTTGATTTGACTCATTAATATTATCTCTCATTTCCAAGTGGGCGTGTCCACATTCGTTGGACTGAGAAGTTGTGGATGGAATTTGAGAGTCAAATTGTTGGTCACAATCAAGATAATGATGTGCATGATTGTCAATGGGTTGGC
>JACBKR010003657.1:0-28153 GCA_014218235.1 Colocasia esculenta
CATAAAGAAGCCCAGATATCGGCAGGCCTGAAATTTGGTGAAAACCCATAATCAATGGAAGTTTCACCCTCAGCCGTCCCGAAGGTATTCCATCTGGGGCTAAAACTCTCCACCAAAACCTCGGAGAACACCTGTGTAACAGGGATAGTCGTACAATGCTGCCTCAACAGCTCCATAGATACCAGATTTCTTCAAGATTTCACCATAGTGATGCAGAACACAAGTCAACCATTCTGTGGCCCCATAACGAAAAATATGAGAAGATACAACTGACTAGTTGGCCATACCAGCTGGGAGAAGTGAAATCAATAATCCGATCCAAAAGACATCGGATATCATGACTTCCAGCGGCATACCGGAATCACCAGGCATCAGATAAGTGCCATTAATCTCCATCGCAGTTGTATGGCGATTCTGCAAGTTCCAGATAACAGGACAGCTTCCGTGACCGAGTATAACAATCAAAGTCACGATTATAGGGGCCAAGATTATCAGCCATCGGCATCTTCTTCAAAGCCATGTATCCCAGAGGGAAACTGGGATAGGAAAAGGCACAAGTACCCAGGAGGCTATCCCGGAACCTTAAAATAGCAAATTCCAGATACCTCCTCTCGGCCGAAATAAGGGATCATTCTCGGGCTATAGGTGGATGAACTGCTGGATAAAGGAAATAATTCCCTGTCAGATGGGAAATGGCTTGGATAGCCTCCTTTCCGCATAATGATAAGTCCCCTTTTGAAGACAAATGCGAGAGTAATCCACTGAGCCTTTGGTGCAAGACCTTCAGGTTAAGGGTTGCTACTACATGGTAACCACTATCCAGGGAGGGTAAATTGGCTTCAGTAATACGGGGCCTCGCCAGGCAGGCATCATAATTCCTTTCGGAACACCCCGTCACGGGTCTTCTGGTTGTGTTGTCACGACCAAGAAACTCTTCTTGAGAGGCATGATGAAAGCCTAGAAAGGCACAGGCAAAACAAAAAGAAAATCAGAAGAAGACGAAAAGGTGTCAAATCCAGCTGAACAAAATCCGGGATCAAAAGCACTACAAAATGCTCCGGAATGCAAAGCAAGGATTTACACGGTCGCGTGTCGTGACTTTCAGTTCCGACACGTGTCCCGTGGGGGGCATTTGTTGAATGCAAAAGTGTGACACGTTTACTTCAGCGAAAATTATATATCCACCAGATAATGGTCTGACACTTGGCCAGTTGAAGCCTATTTTGGCGACGATGGTTCGAGTCATGACATGATGAAAAGGGGTCATTGAGCCACGAAGATTAAATGTTGGTTATCAACAGGCCTGGTTACAATATATTATCAACAGCCTGCTCAGAGGCCGAAAAGTTGTGATTTAAAATGACCCCAAGGTTATTTAAGTTACAAACTTATCAGTGGGATCCTTCCCCAAAATTCAGCAGGGAAATTCCGGCCCTTAAAATGGCGCCCGGATTCCCGTTAAAGTGAAAGTACAAGGAGAACATGTCTCCGTCCAAAGTACAAAGCACGGAAAAATCCGGCACACAAGGCCTATAGACCGAGTACGAAGGACAAGTACAAAGAACAGGCTCGAGGAAGAACTCCGAGCTTGCAAAGGCACCCCGATCGGGCAGAACTCCGAGAAGTCGGACAGAACTCCGAGACAGAAAGAAAAACTCCAGCACTTGGCAAGATGGCCTTGTAAATGAGGGTGTAGGGGGGGTATTTATAAATAAAACCCCCCCTCCTCCCTCTCTCTCCATCGGTTAGGCAGCCCTAACCGATGGTGACCTCAACATGAGGTCACCATCGGTTAAGGGTCTAACCGATGGTGACCTAAGCATGAGGTCACCATCGGCTAACCCCCCTAACCGATGGTGACCTCATGATGAGGTCACCATCGGTTAAGGGGAATCTCCCCTAACCGATGGTGACCTCATCATGAGGTCACCATCGGTTAGACCCCTAACCGATGTGACCCATCGGTTAGAGTGAGGTCACCATCGGTTGGGGCTCTCCCTCTCCCGCATGTAAGGGGTTCATCCCTATAAATACCCCCCCTATTCCCTAAGGAAAGGGGTTTCGGAATTGGCTCCGGCGAACTCTGTTGGAAATTCCAGAAAAATAGAAAAAAGGCATTTGCTCATTCCCTCTCTCATTCTCCAATCCTCCTTGCTTGGTGTGCGAAGGTACAAATCCCCTCTTTAGCCCGATAGGCCAGGCGCAGAAAGGAGAGCGGTCGGCGCAATCATCATCGACAATCCTTCTTAATCCCCATCCCCCACATCGAGCAAGTCTCTGTGGGGTGATATTCCCGGGTTTAAATGCCGTCCATATCAAGCAAGTCTCTATGGACACATGGTATTTAAATACCCATGTTCTCCCCGCCCATCGAGCAAGTCTCTGGGATGGTGGATCTTGTGCTTATATGTATATGTTTTCTTGAGGAGACTCTGCCCAAGCGGAGGTTCTGCCCAAGGACATATTCGTATATTCACAAATTTGTGTTCTCATATATATGTTTCTTAAGACGAAACTCTGCCCAAGTGGAGATTCCGTCCAAGAACACATATATAAAGATCGCAAATTTGTAATTATACAAATATGTTCCTTAAGGAGAATCTCGCCTAGGCAAAAATCTCTCTCAGGGGACGTATCCATATAAATACAAACTCGTGTTATATGTATATGTTTCTTAGAGGAAACTCTGCCCAAGCGGAGGTTCTGCCCAAGAACATATTCGTATATTCACAAATTGATGTTCTTATGTATATGTTCCTTAGGGGGAAACTCTGCCCAAATGGAGACTCCCCTAAGAACATATCCATAAAATCACAAGTTTGTGCCTATACGCATATGTCTCTTAGGAAGAACCCTGCCCGGACAAAAGTTCCCTCTAAATTCATATCCGTATAATCACAAACTTCATGTTTATATAAATGTTTTTCTTAGTGGAATCTCTGCCCAAATAGAGACTCTGCCCGAGAACATATCTATAGAATCACAAATATGCCCCATTGTGTATATGTTTCTCAAAAGGGAATCCCGTTCATACGGGGGCATCTTCCCATCGGATACTCTGCTCAAATAGAGATACCGTTTGAGAATATATTCATAAAGTGCAAGTTTGTGTTTACACACATATATCTTTTTAAGGCAAAATCCCCCTGGGCAAAGTTTCTCCCCGAGAACACATGGATATAAGCATATACTAATATGAAAATATCTCTACAAGGACACCCTGCCTAAGCAGGACTCGCCAAGACATACTCATGTATTCAAAAAAAGGGATTGTGATAATATACACACATCCAAAGAAAAGGAGGATAAGACAAGGACTGCGCTCAGATACTCCAAATGGGAGCACATATGCACCTCCACGAGAACCATACTCGTGGAAATGGACTTTGGACATAATCACAAATGGGACAAGGACTTCCATGGAGATACATCCATATGCTCTCCGGAAATTGTACCCGCACAAGTGCGAAATGAGGAGAAAAGAAACTCTACCTCAAACTCGGACTTGCTCAGAAATGGCATTATGAAAGAACCTCATATAAAAATTTGCACAGTTATCCTTCTAATATGGAAGTGTTGCTCTGGGTTATAATACCCCCAAGTTCAGAATCAAATCCACAGGCATATGCCCGTTCATAATGATAGTCCCCATGTTTTCCCAAATAAAAATCCTAATCAACCTTTTTGCAAAAAGGAGAAAGACCTCAAATCGGTCCACGGGTATATACCCCTCCCCTTTTCAAAAGAAATTAAACTTTGGACTCCCAAAAAAGCAATCGTTTCAAAATGGAATATCCAAAGCAAAAGCATTTCAAAATAATCAAAAGAAGGAAAAACATGTCATAATCAGGATTTTCTAAGAAGAAGCATGTATATTTTTCTCGTCCTTTATTATGAATGGTATTCGGGTTAGAAATAGGTATTAAATAATACCAAGAGTTTTAACTCGATGTAAATGTAACATCGATTTCGATCGATGGAGATGGAGGTCCAGCACATGCTACCCTAATTGCCTGATGAGAATAGACATGGGACTCAAGACGTTCAGATTAAAAAACGGCGCACCCGTCCGTCCGCGGACACTACTCGTCCGTTTCACGGACACACCCGTCCGTTCGCGGACACTATACCCGTCCGTTTCACGGACACTATACTCGTCCGTTCCCCGGACACCAAAATTCTTCCGCATTGCGCGGACCTTTTCTTCTGTCTGCTAGACAGGCTGGCACGCCCACAACATAAAAATCAAAGCATGTGAAAAAATGAATGAATACAAAAGCCCACAATAGAGAACCAAAACAAATGAAACACATTCACACCGACATTTTGTAGGAAATCTCCCCCGTGTCAAGCGCCCCAGGCCAAGGGAGGATTTTTGGCTAACTCCAAGGAAGCAAGGCTTCTAGACTACAAGGCAGTCAAGGAGAAGGGTCTGCAAGGCAGCCCTCTAAGGAAAATTGTGCAAGGAACAATATTGATTTTCTCAAGTCTCTAAAAAAATGTCCATTAGGCTTCCTTATTGGGCCTAAATTCCTTATTGGGCCTACCTTGCTTATTGGGCCGGACTTATATCTTTTTATGCAATGACTCAATGAATAACCACGTTCATAATGTTTAATGGGCCTAATGATGCTTATTGGGCCGGCATTTGATGTATTCTCATATGTGATCATGTTAATGGGCCTATTGGACTAATTTTGCAACTTTAATCATGTTCAATAAGTATAATCACATACTATGTCACGTTTATTCCATGCTCTTCACCAATTAATTTCTTAATTGAAATCAACCAAGTTTTCAACCAACCTTAATAAAATATTTCACAAACATTGTGGCTTAATTTACCATAACTTAAAATAACAAACAAGTTATGTTTCATGTCATTTTTATCCACCTTAGATTAATCTCCCTTTAAGTCAAATAAATAAAGGAAAATGTTAATTTAATTCACATCACCATAATTTAAATAAATAAATAAATGACGAAAATAATTAAATAAATGAAATCAATAATTTTAAAATAGATAAAAAAATGAGAAAATGAATTTAAAATAAATAAAAATGAAATAAATATAAAAAAATTCCAAAAAAATAGATTGCATACTTGTAACTTTGTTTCATTTCATGTACAATTCATTTCATTCAATTGTGAGTTACACTCTTCCATTTCAAAAGGGTTGTTTGATGGTTAATCAAGGGTGTTCAGCCTTTGTGCTGATATAATTAACACTAACCGAGGTTAGTGGGGGAGGTCAAACGAACTAAATAAGACCATGTCCATGCAAATAAATAAAAGCCAATAAATCAAATTCAAAGATAATTAAATTTTAAAAAAATAGTTCTCATAGAGATGGCGACTCCGCTGGGGACCTCCCTTCCCTTCATCTCTCCATCAGAGAACACCCCAACAATAAGATGTACTCACATTATAGTTTTTGTGCAGGTCATAACTCTGCAATGGCGGCTACTGCTCATACTCCGGGCGTGTTCTTCGGCCCACTTGTGGTCCAGGACCACATAAGGAACGGCTACCTCACTACACCAACTAGGTTTGGAGATTTTCCCCCGGTGGTGGAGTCTCCATACTTCCTAGGCGTGATACCGGCCGTACTACCTACTGCTGCCAAGACTCACAAACAAAGCAAGCAAAAGAAGAGCCTCAAGTTCACGAGGCTAACTTGATACAAATGTTCACAACTTATGCTATCAACTTCACCAACACTCCAACTGGTGGAAAGAACAAAAGACGCAAGCCTAAGAGAAAACCCACACATGGTATTTCAAATTCTGGCAACACTGTCCGAGTTGGCGATCTCCAGATCCGCCTGGACGGAGTGAGACCTTAATGATACCGGAGCGGCATGTAGCTGCTGTACCGGTAAGAACAGTTTCAGCATACTGCCGAAAGTGCGACAAGACAAACCAAGTTTCAAAGTGAAAAATGTGAAGAATGAGCAATGGACGAAATCTGAAATCAAGAACAATCAATTTGACAAAGCTAGCTTCAAAAAACAAAGTCAATGCTGAAAAATGAGATATATAGCCCACCCCGTGTCAAACAGGTGTGGGTCACTAAAGAAGAAGCCCAAGAACTCTGAAGGACAAGGGCCTTAGAATCTCTTGTAGGGTGAAAAATACAAGAGCGGTCATGAAGCAAGACCCAGCAAGTGGCAAGCTTTCAGAAGAAGAAATGTCCCAGACAGACAAAGGGAACCTTCCCAAGAGTCTCGAACTAAAGAATGCACCCCTTCTTTACCGGTTGATCTGCAAAGAGGATCTAAAAGGAAAGGGGTATATCAAGAAAGAAGACAAGCAAGCCCGGACAGGGCAAAATTTCAAGTCAGAAGAATATAAAAGGGATGATGTTATCCCTAGAAAATCAGTTTTCCAACGCCTGGGTGCCACTATACGCCCTAGGCAGAAGAAGAGAAGAACAGTACAGATCACTGAGGAAGGCATGCAGATATACACATACTATGCCTCTAACATCAATCTACCTGCAATAGCTGACCAGGCAAAAACCTCAAATATGGAGCAGCATCCCACGATACCTAGTCGTAGAAGGGAGCAAGCTCGAGCCTGGCTTGATCGGGTAAATGTGGAGGTGACTTACCACCTCAGAACGACGGAGGCATGGGGGCTGCCGACATTGCCACCACATCAAATCACCTCTGGATCAGGGTCGATCTGTTGAAAACCTAATATCAGGGTACCCTCATCACCAAATCTAGAAATAGTAATACAAGAAAATCAAAGGTTGAGAGCACTGCTCGAAAGCCTTATGCAAAAGTTGGGGACGACTCTACCCCCACAACCACAGCAGCCACAGCCATCACTACAGTTGCTGCACCTCAACAGGCTACATTGCCCACAACGGCACCAGCCTTGGAAAATTGCCGCAAATACTCCATGCACAGAACCGCTGGCCGAACAGCTGATGGAAATCTGAATTCAAGCCATGAAGAAACCCAAGAGATACATATAACAGAAAGGAGACATGATGCACACCGCAGATAAATACCTCATTCGAAGAAACAATGGTCTCTCAGAGGGCCATGATTGAGCAAATAATTGAAGCAAAGATGGCTGAGCAAAGCGAGGGGTCCACTACTTATGACCTATATAGGGTACCATACCCTGTATACCATCTCTTCAAAAGCTCCCAGCAGAACACCCTAAGGTCCCTAAATCTCAAAATTCAATGAAGATGGGTCACCTCATTAACATATAGTTCATTACATGAGCATCATGGAAGAATTGGCAACTGAAGAGTTATACCTCTTGAGTTTTTTCAACATCCCTTACAGGGCAAGCCTTTCAATGATATGCCCGACTGAAGCTCAATAGTTGGTTGGGAAGATATGCAAAGAAAGTTCTTTAAATGCTTCCGAGTGACAGAAAGGAGAGTCACCCTAGCAGAGCTTATATCTCTAAAGCAAAACAAAAGTGAGTCTGCTCTAGACTTCATTAAAAGATGGCGTGACATGAGCATGAAATGTGAACAACCACCGGCACATGAAGATGCGGTGAAACTATGCCAAAGAAGTCTAAAGCCAGAAATCAAGGAAAAGCTCTTAGGGGCTAATATCCGGACATTTGAACATCTCAACAACACAGTGGCAGAGATAGAAATCTTCTTTTCCGAAAATCCTACTACTTTATATGGAAGGGGTAAACCTCCTAAAGACGAAAACACCAGGTTACGAGAAGTAAATACCGTGGACTTTTCGGCAGCCCTGGGGAAAGTTGTGGGCAAGGGAGATACCCCGCCTCTTCAAATTCAAAGAAAGAAGAAAGGAGATCAGCCCCCACTCTAAGTGAGAGCTCAACACTCCTTATTCATTTACCAGGAAGCACACAAGAGTGTTGTTGGACATATGTCTCTAAGAGAATCTCATAACACTCCCAGAGCCCAAGCGCCCAGAAGAAGCAGCAATGGTAGATAAGCCCAATTATTGCCCATATCATCGCGTGCTGGGTCATGCTCTAGAAAATTGCTATCTCTTCAAAAATCGAGTAGAAAAGCTAATCCAAACAAAAGTTATAGATATGGGGAACACATGGTAAACCCACCAAAGCCACACCAACAACCAAAACTCACATTATCTGCCAACGTGATCCATGTTATGGCCCAAGCTAGGTCCCAATGAAGGCCAAGCACAATGACGCAGGCTGGATAGCTAGATGAGCTGTCCAGAGTCGCTGCATATCACTCCCGAGGGAGGTAGTAGAAGGTGCTATTCAGGCAACATTCCACCATGAGCAAGAAGAAGCTAGCTGGACCCTGGTGAATACAAACAAGAGGCCAGCCTCTAAGAAACTCCAAAGAAAGAACAACTTAGAAAGTCATACGTCGGTGGCGTCACCCCACCTAAGGAAATAGCAAAAGAAACAATCCTCCAAGAATTATCAGTCTTGAGAAGGAAAATCAAAAATCAAAAGAAGAATGAGAAGAGGAAGAATCTGTGTGTGAAATAAATAAGCCAATGCCTACAGTGGCAATAAATGAGAAACCATCTCAAACACGAGGGGGCAAAAGGTTTGTACCCCTTGGAGCTGAACAACTTCCTCTAGAAAAAGAACGAGAGCAGGAAATGGGCGACAATGCTGCAATCCTCCCTCCACCACAGACATGCAAGGGTTTAGCAAAAATGATGCCCCTTAACAAGACAAACAAAGGCAAAGAAATAGTGGGGGCATCTCCAAAAAGAAAAGAAAAAATCACTGTCAATAAAGAAATAACGACGACATTAAAGCTCAGTATGCAGTTGGAGGATCCTAAGCGAAGGCCATTATAGCTGCATAGGCCCATTGTCAAGTTTGGAACTAATGCCATCAGCCAAGTAATAGAAGCTGGCATACCACTGCCATTAAATCATATACAAACGATAATCCCTCAGGAGGTCCACACACTGGAGCCTCAAATTCTTTTCGGCTTACTATGCTGAAGGACAGTCAATAGTGTTCTATAAAGGGAAACCTGTACCCAAACAGCCTCCAAATGATTTTGGATAAAAGATGCCACTATGAAGGAAATGGTCGAAGATCTGAAAGACATGCCAGAGCATATAAAGGCAATATGCCGCAGCTAAAATATTCAAGTTCAAAGTCGAACGAGAGCCAAGCTATATCAAGCAATGTGGTACCCTACCAATGTCAGGGGCAACCACGATTCCCCCACAACGACACAACAAGTCTCGGATGGGAGACACGGGAAGGTCCCGCATTTCACTATGTTGTAATATAATCAGCATAAAGCTTCCAATAATAAACAAGGATGGATGAGAACGACGCCCAGATGGACGAGGATCTCTCCACAAATGAAATAAGGGTTGTTCAAAACCCCAAAGAAAATTCAAGAAAAGGCTTATCCTTCCGAGAGCAAGAATGGAAGGTATCAACCCTTACATAAACTGACAAAGAAAGGAGCCACATTCATATGGGACGATGAATGTCAGAAAGCCCTTAACAAAATCAATATTTGCTCAGTCCTCCTATGCCGGGGGCACCCATCAAGGGCAAGCCTTTAATTGTGGCCATGGGTGTATCACTAGGGGTATTGCTAGCTTTAAAAAAAGAAAGAAAGAAAAAGAAAAGAAAGAAGAAAAAAAGGGGGGTGAAGAAGGCAAAAAGACCCCCCTCTACTAACTTAGTAGAACATTGGTCGACCCAGAACACCGATACGCACCAATGGAAACATTATGCTTGTTATTATTTTTGCCGTTAAGAAACTTAGACATTATTTGTTGGCACATGAGGTTCAACTCATCTCGCGATGTGACCCTCTTAAATCCCAAACTCAAGCAACCAGTCCTGTCAGGGAGGCTGGGAAATGGTCACTACTTCTCATAGAGTTTGATATCTCCTATGTGCCGCAAAAGCAATTAAAGGGCAAGGTATGAGGGAGTTCTCAGCATGCCCATCCAGTGCTAGAAGACTCCCCTCTGAATACCGAATTGATTGATGAGGAGGTGCTCCCCGCTCAACAAACTTATGAAACATAAGAAACTCAACTTGAATATTGGCAATTATATCTTGATGGGGTTGCACGAACTTCTTTGAAGACTGATGGCACATCAACGAATATGGTAGGGGCAGGAATTGTCTTCGTGACCCAAAAAAAAAGAAGGGATATTGCATTATTCATCTGCTCTCATGGAATCCCTCACAAATAATGAAGCAAAATGATGCCCTCATAGTTGGCTTGAAAATTGCCCGAGAAATAGGCATAAGATGTATTGAAGTATTTGGCGATTCATTGCTAGTCGTCAGACAATGTTGGGCATTTTTGAAGTCCGAAAAGAAGAATTGAAAGCCCACTTTGAGGCAGCTACAAGACTCAGCAACAGGTTCTACCACTTCAAAATAGAACATATCAGAAGAAGTCAAAACTCCCAGGTTGATGCATTGGCCAAGCTCGCATCTGCCCTTAAACTTCCCCCAGAAGGTGAATTGGGAATTACCATAAAAAATAGAAGATTGCTTCCAAGCACCCTGAATCGTCATGATGGTTTGACAACATTTGAGGCAAATGCACTGGAAGAAAATGAAAGTCAAAGAAGAAGATGATTGGCGTATTCCCATTATCAAGATCAAAAATGGTTGGCTACTAGACAAAAGGGGAGCGAATGCAATTGCTACAAAGAACTACTTCCTACAAATTGATAAATGACACATTATATAAGTTCACACCTAAAAAGGACAAGTCGGTACTGCTGAGATGCCTATCTCCGAAAGAAGCCAAGATGGTCATGCGGGAGGTACATGCAGGACTGTGGGGAGCCCACCAATCTGGCTTAAAAATGAAAATCAGCATAAAAAGCAAAGGCTTCTATTGGCCAACAATGTTTGCAGATTGCGAGCGGTTTGCTCGAACCTGCCCCCAATGCCAGGCCTATGAGCCCGTGTCAAGAAAATTGTCAAGCAAACTCCATCCAACAGCGCCGACATGGCCATTTACTGAATGGGGAATGGACCTAGTGGGTCCCCTCCCCACGTCATCCAAGGGATACAAACACATACTTGCTGCCACAGATTATTTCTCAAGATGGGCTGAGGCCATACCTTTGAAAGAAACTACCGGAGAAGCGGTGGCTCGCTTTGTCCGACATCACATCATATATATCGATTCGGTGTTCCGAGTCGAATCATATTTGATAATGGCACTCCATTCAAAAATCAGACAATACACGAATTGATAGCAAAATTCCATATTGACTAGAGGACGTCAACGATTTATTACCCTCAAGCCAACGGGTTAGCCGAAGCCTTCAACAAAACTTTATGCAAACTCATGGTCAAATTGGTAAATGGCCGAAAGCGTGATTGGGACGAATATACATGAAGCTCTATGGGCCTATCGCACAGTCTACAAAACTCCTACAAGATGATCGCCCTTTTCCCATGTCTATGGACCGAAGCAGTCATTCCTGTTGAAATTGAGCTCTCATCTTATAGGGTAGCTCTCCACTACGGGCTCCCTACTGACGAGGGGAGCGAAATTGAAAGACGGCTTGAAGAGTTGTCAAATTTGGAAGACAAACGTTTGGTTGCATACCAACGTCTTCAAAATTATCAAGCACGGATGTCCCGCGCTTTTGAGAAGCTAGTGAAAGAAAGAACTTTTAAAAAGGGATCTTGTCATGGTCAAGCAAAAAAACGTCATGGCCTCTCGACCCAAAAGCAAATTCATAGCCAATTGGCTTGGCCCATTTGTGGTCGACAAAGTGTTTGAAGGTGGCGCCTACACAGTAGTCGACCAAAAGGGAAATGTTATGTTTCCGCCTTTAAATAGCAGACACATGAAACTGTACCATACTCCCGAGTGTGAGTACATCTACATAATGCAACAGATGGATTTGGCTTCGATACACACTGAAGACATAGAGGTGATCTCACTGCAAGATCTTCCAAATGAATTAAAAAAAAAAACGGGGAAAAGGGGCTTAAAAACGAGGTGCCCCGGCAGACTTGATCCATTACTCTTTTAAGATGGATCAAGGGCAAAAAGGTCTAAAGCCCAACTGAGGTGAAAATCCGAAAGGGCGCCTCAGGTAAAAATGGGAAACCCCGCTGTATGAAAACCCGGAAGGGCGTGCAGGCAAAAGTAAGAGGGGGCTAATTGTGGTGAAAACCCAAAAAGGGCATCACAATTGGTATATAAAAAAAAAGGTACTCTCTCGACCTTTCTTAGAGCAAGATTGAGTTATCCCGCATTCTTTATAAAAGGAAAGACAAGAGTTGGCAATGACGAAACAACCCCTAAGTTCATTCGAACGAATAATCAAATTCAGGGGCTACGACCGAGACAACGATGATTGTGTCTTTCCGCCCTTATAAGAAGTGTGGGAAACTCGAACTCTGCTCGAAGAAAGAGAGAGAAAGAGAACCCTGACAAAAGAGAAAGCTCTCATTCCAAAAAAGTCAAACCTACATCTTTTGGCTAACAAGCCGTCAAGGCCAGACAAAAGTCTCAAGGCCAGTCAAAGGTCAAAATCCATGTCTTTTGGCTAACAAGCCGTCAAAGTCAGTTAAAAGTTAAATCCCGAGCTTCTATGGCAAACAAGCCGTCAAGGCCAGTCAAAAAGCTCAAATCTCGACCTCTTGGCTAACAAGCCGTCAAGCTCAGTCAAAGGTTGAAATTCATGTCTTTTGGCTAACAAGCCATCAGGCCAGTCAAAAGTCTAATCCCGAGCTTCTTTGGCTAACAAACTGTCAAGGTCAGTTAAAAGCTCAAAATCCAAACCTTTTGGCTAACAAGCTGTCAAGGCTAGTCCAAGGTCAAAATCCACGTCTTTTGACTAACAAGTCGACAAGACCGGTCAAAAGTCAAATCACGAGCCCTAGAGGAGCCTCAATCCTCTAAACATATTTATGACACTCAGGGAAGCCTCAAATTTCCTACCATTCACAAACCCAAGCTTCTGGCCAAAACACCTTCAAGGTCGGCCAAGCCAGTTAAAATCCAAATTCAAATCCTACGGCTCTCAGGGAAGTCTCTAATTCCCTACTATACACAAATCCAGATTCTCAATCTATGGCTCTCAGGAAGCCTCTAATTCCCTACCATACATAAATCCAAACTCTCAATCCATGGCTTTCAGGGAAGCCTCTAATTCCATACTATACATAAGTCCAAATTCTCAATCCATGGTTCCCAGGGAAGCCTTTGATTCCCTACCGACCATAAATCTGAGCTGTCAGCCAATACACCATCAAGGTCGGCCAAGTCAGCCAAAATCCAAATCCAAAATCTCACAGCTCTCAAGGAGGCCTTTAATTCCCTACCACACACAAATTCAAATTCTAATGGCTCTCAGAAAGCCTTTAATTCCCTACTGGAAAAAAAAGAGAGAAAAAAATAATAATAAATAAACAGGGGCTTAAAAAGGAGGTGCTCCGATGAACTTAGTCTATCACTTCATCATGATGGATCAAGGGTAAAAAGATCTAAAACCCAGCTGAGGTGAAAACCCGAAAGGGCGCCTCAGGCAAAAATGGATAAACCCCTCAACACGAAAACCTGCAAAGGCGTGTTGGAAAAAGCTAGAGGGGACCAAGCTTGGCGAAAACCCGAAAGGGCGCTGGGGTTGGTAATGTGAACAAAAAAAAAATCAATCAAATCAAATCACGTGCCCGAGGGAGCCTCAATCCTCTCACCCAAATCACGTGCCCGAGGGAGCCTCAATCCTCTCACCCAAATTACGTGCCCGAGGGAGCCTCAATCCTCTCACCCAAATCACGTGCCCGAGGGAGCCTCAATCCTCTCACCCAAATTACGTGCCCGAGGGAGCCTCAATCCTCTTACCCAAATCACGTGCCCGAAAGAGCCGCAATCCTCTCACCCAAATTACGTGCCCGAGGGAGCCTCAATCCTCTCACCCAATCACGTGCTCGAGGGAGCCTCAATCCTCTTACCCAAATCACGTGTCCGAAGGAGGCTCAATCCTCTCACCCAAATTATGTGCCCGAGGGAGCCTCAATCCTCTTACCCAAATCACGTATAGATGGCAAAATCGGCCGATTCCGCTCCAAGTCGAGCTCGGAGCGGAATCGGCCGATGTCGACCCGACTTGGGGGTGGGGGGGGGGGGGGGGGACACCCACCTACCCACGGGACTAGGTTTGCAAAGTCCACTGCACGACTCAGCCCGACTCCGGCCCGACTCGGGTCGAGATCGGCTGGGGCCGACCCAGCTACCCGACCCGACTTCTCCATCAATGAAATCACGTGCCCGAGGGAGCCTCAATCCTCTCACTCAAATCATGTGCCCGAGGGAGCCTCAATCCTCTCACTCAAATTAAGTGCCCGAGGGAGCCTCAATCCTTTCACCCAATCACGTGCCCGAGGGAGCCTCAATCCTCTCAACCCAAATACGTGCCCGAGGGAGCCTCAATCCTCTCACCCAAATCACGTGCCCGAGGGAGCCTTAATCCTCTCACCCAAATCATGTGCCCGAGGGAGCCTCAATCCTCTCACCCAAATTACGTGCCCGAGGGAGCCTCAATCCTCTGACCCAAATCACGTGCTTGAGGGAGCGTCAATCCTCTCACCCAAATCATGTGCCCGAGGGAGCCTCAATCCTCTCACCCAAATTACGTGCCCGAGGGAGCCTCAATCCTTTCACCCAATTATGTGCCCGAAGGAGCCTCAATCCTCTCACCGAAATCATGTGTCTGAGAGCCTCAATCCTCTCATCCAAATTGCGTGCTCGAGGGAGCCTCAATCTTCTCACCGAAATCACGTGCCTGAGGGAGCCTCAATCCTCTCACCCAAGATCACAAGCCCGAGAGAGCCTCAATCCTCTCATCAAAATTGTGGCTCTGGAGAAGCCTTGATTCTCTAACACAAGCATGTTATGGCCCCAGAGGAGCCCTAATCCTCTAAATTAAATAGCTCACGGCTTTTGGGGAAGCCTTAAAACCCCTATTATCAATAAAGATCACATGTTGATGTTGAAACTCAGAAGCATAATGTATATAGCAAATAAAAGTTCTCATCCCAAGACAAGCCCTTGGGATAGCCCAAAAAGGAGAAGTTAAAATGAATGGATAGCATGTACTAATGCCAAAAGCAACATATCTCAAGCAAGCCTATGCTCGGTGTCGCCTGCCCTCAGAAGGTCAACCTGTGCAAAAGAATGGTACAAACGGCTCTGTCATGCATAAGCGAGGTCGTCATCTCACGCCAATTTATGGCTTGTACGATTTTTGTAGAAGTTATAGCAGTCTCTGCTTGCAAAGCAGCCACTTGGGTCTCCATGATTTTCGGCTCCAAGTAATCTCCTTCAATGTCATGTATCTGATCTGACTCTGCAAGGTCAAAACAACAGGAGATCATATTTTTGTCACAAAAGAACGAGAAAAGGAAAGGATAAAGCAGCTTATCAGAAGATATATTGCATCAAAGTCACAATTCGCAATACATAAAGCAAAATTTTGGCATTGTTGTTATGAAATGATAGTCATTAGTACTGCAAGTCCAAAAGAATTGGAAAGTTTACTGCAAGTATGTCATGAGCTGTGACATCAAATTCACAAGTATAACATCTCCAACATGGATCTCAACAAAATCAAAATGGCTGAAATGCATTGGCAGAATAAATGAAATGCACCCTCAGAAGGGCAACATGTGTTAAAATACAACTGGAAAGATTCACACGAGACAGTCGCCCTATGTTTCACTCTCGAACGCCAATCTCGTGGGGGGCATTTGTTGTGCCAAATTTCTGGCCGGCTTCTCACAAGAGAAACAAAAGAAAAAAAAAAGAGAATAAACCAAATGAATACAGAAGAGAAGAGGGGGGATCTTACCTCTATCTCTGGCCATTGCCCCCTCACCTATCTGGGCCAGCCGCAACTTGCCAGGGCCTGTACTGCCCCTCCCTGGGCTGGCCGCTGCCCCTGGGTGGGCCTACACCGATTGCTACCTCTGCCTGGCTCTCCTACAGTGAGAGGGAGAAGAAGGGGCAAAGAAGGAAGGGCCGACGCCGGCCCCCACTATTGCTGCCGCCGTCGCCCCTGCCTGGGGTGGCCGTCGCCGGCCGCGACTACCACTACTGCTGCCATTGGCCCGCGCCGCTACAGCCCCCGCTGCCGCTGCTTGCTCCTACCGCCGCCTCTCAGGCAGCTGCTGTCGTCGCCGCCATGGTCTGCCGCCGCCGCCGCCGCTGCTACCCCTGGTTGGGGCCGCCGTCGAGCAGGAAGGGAGGAGGAAGGAGTCTGTGCGCCTCCTCTTCCTCTGCTCTGTCTCTCACAGAGACCAACCGAGGGAAGGAGACGAACAAAGAAAGGAAAGAAGAAAAAGGAAAAAAAGAAAATGGCCAGGGGTTAAAATGTAAAAATACAACTCAAACCTCCCGATGGAGTTACGTAAACCTCCCGGTGGAGGTACGCAAACCTCCCAAGGGAGGTACACAAACATCCCGGCCATGGTCTCTCCTCCTTCCACTATAAAAGGAGGGGGGCGCCCCAGGCCAAGGGAGGATTTTTGGCTAGCTCCAAAGAAGCAAGGCTTCTAGACTGCAAGGCAGTCCAAGGAGAAGGGTCTGCAAGGCAGCCCTAAGTAAAATTGTGCAAGGCACAATATTGATTTTCTCAAGTCTCTAAAAAAGGACCATTAGGCTTCCTTATTGGGCCTAATTCCTTATTGGACCTAAATTCCTTATTGGGCCTACCTTGCTTATTGAGCCGGACTTGTATCTTTTTATGCAATGACTCAATGAATAACAACGTTCATAATGTTTAATGGGCCTAATGATGCTTATTGGGCCGGCATTTGATGTATTCTCATATGTGATCATGTTAATGGGCCTATTGGGCTAATTTTGCAACTTTAATCATGTTCAATAAGTATAATCACATACTATGTCACGTTTATTCCATACTCTTCACCAATTAATTTCTTAATTGAAATCAACCAAGTTTTCAACCAACCTTAATAAAATATTTCACAAACATTGTTGCTTAATTTACCATAACTTAAAAATAACAACAAGTTATGTTTCATGTCATTTTTTATCCACCTTAGATTAATCTCCCTTTAAGTCAAATAAATAAAGGAAAATGTTAATTTAATTCACATCACCATAATTTAAATAAATAAATAAATGACGAAAATAATTAAATAAATGAAATCAATGATTTTAAAATAGACAAAAAATGAGAAAATGAATTTAAAATAAATAAAATTGAAATAAATATCCAAAAAAAATCCAAAAAAATAGATTGCATACTTGTAACTTTGTTTCATTTCATGTACATTTCATTTCATTCAATTGTGAGTTACACTCTTCCATTTCAAAAGGGTTGTTTGATGGTTAATCAAGGGTGTTCAGCCTTTGTGCTGATATAATTAACACTAACCGACGTTAGTGGGGGAGGTCAAACGAACTAAATAAGACCATGTCCATGTAAATAAATAAAAGCCAAATAAATCAAATTTAAAGATAAATTAAATTTTAAAAAAGTTTAAAATAAATGGTTCTCACATTAGGCTAAACCAAAACCGTAACAATAAACCATAAAAGTATGTTATGCCAAATTATAACCCTCAACCAGCAAACCATGAAGGTAGGTTAAACCAAAGTCAACATCCAAAATCTTAGCCAACAAACCACAAACATAAGCTATATCTAAATCAAATCCAAAATTTTAGCCAGCAAATCACAAAGGTAGGCTATATCCAAATCAAATTCAAAATTTTAGCCAATAAACCGCAAAAGTAGGCAATACCCAAATTAAATTCAAATCCATCAAACCACAAAGGTAGGCCAAGTCAAATTCCGAAGTCTTAACCAAAAATCACAAAGGTAAGCTACATCTAAACCGAATTCATGTCTTAGCCAATAAACCACAAAGGTAGGCTCAAGGTTTGCCATATCGGATCTCGGCTTCGTCTCGGGAGGGTCAAAGAGAAGAGATCTCGGAGAGATCTCGGGAGATCAGGATAACATAAAAGTGTGGATCACATAGGTTCACATGGATAATTCCTTAAAGAACATAGATAATAACATACATTCTCAAGCCTCAACCTATGTCACATATATCATACAACAAGAGTGTGAGAATTGGACTTCGAAATGTGCATTTTGATTTTTCTCTCCTTAGGATTCTAGTTTATTTTCAATTAGAAAGTGAAAAATCTCATGAGTTTAGGTGATGATAGCTTAGGTTTGACCAAATCCTGAGAGGTCTCAAGCAGACTAAGTGCTGTCAGTAGGAGAGTGGCTCCCTTGGAGAAGTCATATACACATTTGACTTTTTTTACCGGACTTTAGATTTTTAGTATTCTATTAGGTTTATTTGAATTATGAAATTTTTAGATATGCCAAATTATAACAAATTATGAAGATTAGAAAGTCACTATTTTGATTAGAACCATCGAAATCACGATTTTCTTCTTGAATGGGAGAGTTGACTTTTTATTTGTAAGAGATATGATTTTTTTGATATTTTTATTGGATTCAAATGGGGGGTACTTCCTTATTTACATGTAATATCTTAAGTAAATGAAACAATAAATTATAACATTTACTTAAATGATGTTCAGGTAATAAGGAGTCCTGACAACCCTGCCTGAACCCTGAAGACATCTCGGCCATCTCGTTTCTCGGGGAGGGGCCGAGACCGAGAATCTCGCGAGATTGCATACCATGGGTAGGCTACACCTAATCAAATCCAAACTCTAGCCAGCAAACCCCAAAGATAGGCTATATCCAAAACCAATCATTATCCCTTCAACCATTACAAACTAGCCAAATAACCAAATCTTAAAGAATCCAAATCCGAATGTTAGATTTTAAAAAATAAAAAAAATAAAAAAGAGGCTTAAATAGAGGTGCCCCGACAGACTTAAGTATACAACTTCCTGTGTACATAAGGGTAAAAAGATCAAAATCCGACTGAGGTGAAAATCCAAAAAGACGCCTCAAGCAAAATGGATAAGCCCTCAATGTGAAAACCCGTAAGGTCATGTTGGAAAAAACTAGAGGGGGTCAATTTCAATGAAACCCGAAAGGGCGCTAGAGCTTGTAATGTGAAAAAAGAAAAAAAAACCAAAACAAAAACAAATGAGTGACTTCTCTGAAATTGTCCTCCTTTATAAAGTCGCAAGGCTTTTTCACAAATTTACAAAGAGTGACAACACCAAAATACAAAGAAAACAAAAGGAACTAGTATACAGCTATTATACTAGGAAATAGAGACAACAAGGCTTCTTCCTCTTCAACTTCTCAATCCGATCAGCCCTAAAAGAGATGGATCATCGAAGCTTAGATCGATGTTCGGAAAAAGCACCTTCCTACACTAGCGCATCTTCAACCTCTTTCGCTTTTGCGTCTGCAAAGGATCTCAGATCATGAATTTGGCGCTGCAGGCTTCGTATCGTCTCTTCAAATATGGCAGCTCTATCTCTATCTTCAGCTGCCTCTGATTCCAGTGTCCTCCAACGCCTTCGCGTCTCATCCACACGAGAGTCTAATTCGCCTACCTCATTGGTAAGAGAGCATATTTCAGCTTCCAAAGCTTGAATTTCTTGATTATGAGATTCTCATGTCGTGGTCTCATGGAGGCGGCGCACCTCGTCCCAAATTTCTTCAACAGTAGCCATCCAAGGATCTTTGGGGAGCCCCAGATAAAAAGCTGCGACAGTGTTCTACTTAAGGGCATTCCTTACAGCCTCAATTGATGGAGGATCTTCTGCCCTCACTACGGCTCTCACGCTCCCTACCAAGGACTCAAGAAGGCCCTCTGTTAAAGGGAGAGAAGCAGGTTGAATCCTAGTCGAGCACTCCACGTCATGCTCTAGAAAGTTGGCCAATTCTGCTGGCTAAAACTCCCTGTTGTTGGATTGTGATGAAGTATCTGATGGATACATAACAATGAGCAAAAGAAAAACAATCAGTAAGGGAAATGGACAAATAAAATACAAGGATCAAAGGAAAAGGAAGAGAAAATTAAAAGAAAGGAAGAGAAAAAAAGGGGCCGATATCAATAAGTCAGCTCCTCTTCTTTACCCGATGAAGAATTCCTTCCTTCGTATTCGGGATTGAAGGACAGAGGAATGCTTGGATTCTCAATATGGACACCCCGAGATGAAGATCGCAAAGTCGCCGGATAAGAATAAGGGTCCCTTACGTCCCCCAATAAGGCGGACATTTCCAAATAGGGCTCTTTATCCTGAGAAGCATATTCGTGGCCAGTAGTGTCACTAACTTGCACAGCAAAATGGACACATACCTCTTGAGGGGGATCTCGTGTTTTCTTGGAATGGGAAGGATGTTCCTGCCTCAGGCATAGAATCCTGGAAATTTCTTTCATTAAAAGAAGGAGTTCTTGTTCCGAGGATAAAATTTTGTATAGCCTCCTCAGTTGGAAAAAAGGTGCCTGCGACAGGTATAGGGTTGAGACAATTTCTTCTTCTGGGAACATTGCTCTGAAGAAATTTAAATGGCCTAGATAGAAGAAAATGAACATGGTGAACAAATATCGAATGATATGTGTGAAGGAAAATAAAATTGACTAAACATTGGCTCAAGATAAAGTACCTTCGAAAACTGGTTCTCCAGCTGGAGATCTCCCCGTCACCACTAGGATATACCCCTCATCAGTGGTAAGGGGAGGATATCGCTCCACTGAAGGCCATATATTACTAGATGAAAAGGCGGTATGGTCATCCACGACCGTCATTCTAGTTGAATCGCCATAAGCCAGCAAATCATTACCCCTATTAAATTCTTCAAGGTCTCAGACTTCCCCGTGACGTTAGAGGAGGCGACGAATGGAGGCATTTCCGATGCTCGGGGGATAGTCTCACATGCTCCGCAAGGGGAGGGCGGAGAATCACCGAACAGAGGATTATAATCGTCATCCGAAACCCTTGAATCATGCCTGCCTGTATCTCCAGTTGTCTCTCGCCAGGAGAAGTCGTGGCATTTGAAGTGGAGGGACCTAAAGAGAAAAGAGGTGATGAGAAGAAAAAAAATTGAAAACAGGGAGATTGAAATTTTCACTCGAAAAAAGAATATATATATAATAATGAATGATGATTGATGATTCAAAAGAGGGGGAAACAACCACCACATGTTGACAAAAATCCGTAGTTCTACCTTTATCAGCCCTTTTCCTTCTCAAGGAAGGATACCCAAAGAAAAACTGGCACCCTTGCCTTGGCGGCTCTAGATGCAGAAGTTGTTGTCAAAAAAGAGGGTTAAATAAAGGGGATGTCAAAAAAGAAGGGAAAAGGTTAGAATGCTGAATATCTATTGGCCTGGAAGAAAAAGACGGCGTCGGCACCAATTGGTCGAAATCAACTCCACAAATCTTGCTCGCCTTTTCCACTGCATCCCAAATAGCCTGGAGGGTGGACCCATTTTCAATCAAAGGCAGACAATCCAATGGTCCGGCACATCCTATAGCATTTATCGTATGCTTCTCCTAGTGCTCCGATGCCTCATTTCTAAAAGTCTCCGATGGCAGTCTAGTTGTCAAGGGAACGATCTAGGCATAGCTATAATCAGACAAAAAGTGACTCCACCAGCAATAAGTTGAAGAGGAATTATCCTCAGCGGCTGGAGCTTTGTTTGAAAGAATATGCAAGGGTTTTAAAGGCTTCATCATGCCTGTATAATGAAACCTATCAGTGAGGGCGAACCATGTTTGCCACCCAAGAAGCGCAAAATTCCACGTATGTGTTAGCCAAATGGAAAAATGGCGGTGGAGAAAAGAGTCTTCAATAATGGCTGGGGGCAAATCCCTTCTCTCCAAGCAGGACTCCTCGACTTCTCAACCTCTGAGGAGATTGCCGAAATATATTATTGTGGTTGAACCACCACCATGCATAATAAATATCAATTCTCCCCACTACGTCAGGGGCAGGTAGTATGCAATCGGGATCAGGCTCCCATCTTCGCAAATGGTCCAACCAGCAAGATGCGACCAGATGGGCGTCATGGCCACGATAAACACGTGCCTCTAAAGGGAAATCTGCATTTGACGGAACCGACTGATTGTAGCCAAAGTTCCTGGCAAAATGAGAGGGGTAGTACGGTTCTAAGAAAAGTGTTCTGCCTCTGCGGAATACTGATATACTTGGCCTGATGCAGTAAAGGCAATCATCATAAAGGGATTGATTGAAGCCGCCATAATATGGCAGATGATATGTCAGCCCAGTTGGTTCACCAACACTATATGGCCTTGAGCCATGAGAGAAGCGATCAAATTGCAAATACCCCCGCTCCCTTACAGGGAGAATGCACAAGGCTCAGCGGGCCCCGATAAGGTGCTCCAATGGATCTTGTGAGGGCCGATTTCTGAATGAAAGAATCAAAGGAGTTGATGAGTCCACATATTGACACAAACTCGGCAGCAGAAGACCTATCCAAGCACTCAAATAGTGAGTAGTCATTAACACTTTCCGATCCCGATGAGAGAAATGTGAAGTCAAACTCCCTCAGCCAAAAGGCAAGCAAGATATATCAGCTCCGGCCTTATCAGCTCTTTTTCCCCGTGGAGCATCACGAAGGTGGCCAGCCAATAAACTAGATACGCGGCAAGATAAGTGTGATCTGGTAAATCGTGCGGGTTCCACCCCCCATTTTCAGGAGCACACAAGTAGCGCCCATGTAATTGGGACTTCAATTTTAGTTGCTTGTGCTGCTCCAAGAAGCACCCTCCTTGGCAAAATTGCAGAAAAAACAAAATGGCTCGTTGTAGAAGAAACGGAGCCATGCATTTTGACTAACTCTGATAGAGCTCGAAGAACATAACGGATTGTCCCTCTTTCCAGTACGAGCCAGATCTTGCCATACCTTCATCAGATATCGGAGGTTGAAAGGAAAGATATATTGTCCTAAGTCATTACTCCGGTTGCGATGCAAATCTCTAAGAACAACTTCCTCGTAAGGAAGTCCAAAGACGGGTAGGCCAGAAATTCTATGGAAGCTCCACAGGTCAATAGAGTCTCACCCTCAGCAGTCCCAAAAGTGTTCCAGCAGACGTTGAACCTCTCCACAAATGCTTGAAGAAGCCCCGTGTGACAAGGGTAATCATAAAGGGCTGCGGCAACGACATCCCAAATTCTAGTCAAATTAAGGAGTTCACCATAGTGATGCAATATGCCGATCAACCATTCTGTGACACCCGGATGAAATATGTGGGAAGGCAACACAGACCATTTGCAATACCAGCGTAAGAAGAGAGCTTTGTGGCGACCATGCAAATCCCAAGTCGCAAGAGAAATGTTGTGTGATTGAGTATGACAATCGCAATCTAGATTATAAAAGCCAAGTTGTGTCGCCAAGGAAGCCGGTTTTGATGAACAAAATCTAAACGAAAGCTCGGAAACGAGGATGTGCAGGTGCCAAGAAGGCTATCTCAAGATTCCAAAATAGTTGTTTTTCCAAATACGCGTTCCGCCGATATACATGGATCATGGGCGTCCATATGTTCTAGAACGTAACCTTGGATGAAGGGAAATAAATATTTATCCAACGGAAAATATTTTGGGTACCCCCGACCCATTGGTATTTGTACATTCCCTTCTCCTTCACAATCAAAGAAGTGTCTACTTCGTCCCCTCCTGAAGCATCTTCAGTGGGCCCTTTAGCAATAACGTTGTGTTCATGATCCAACATCATAACATTATCTCTCGTCACGCGGGGTGACCCCAAAGACGGCATTGGATCGGTTGACAAAACAGGATCATCACGTGTACTCTGTTAATATCATTGCGGAGTCGACTTTCCCTTACGCGAGACATGTCAAACGTCTGAGAAGGAAGGGGAAGAAAAGGAAAGGTAAAAATGAAAAGTCAAGAGGGCGAGAAATTGCTCGGCCAAATGAACAAATAAATTAGTGATTAGTCACTAATGAGGGCTTTTACAAACAAATGTGGTACCCGTTTTAAAATTCTCACCGGGCCACATGTCGTCATCTTTCACTCCGGCACATACCCCCATTTGTTGAACCATAAATTTACAAAAGACATTTGAATAAAAAAAAATTTTACACCGATCCAATTTTTATTAAAAAGATATTGGATCTTGGTCTTTTATTAAGTCAAAGAAAACACTTATTACAAAGGCCACTTCACTGCTCTTTGAAGGAAATACAAGATCAACTTCACTTCGTATTGAAAGAGATTACAACTTCCACTTCACTTCAAAGAAAAATACAAGACCCATTCTTTGTCGTCGGAAGAACACAAAGGAACAGTTCCAAATCTGTCGTTGCACGAAGAGAACAAAGGCCAACCCCTCGATAAAATAGCCAGGGGTCATATTTATAGAGGGGTAAGAGCCACCCACGGAGGAAGCTCCTCAGGGTAAGGGTAGGGGCACCTACGGGTAAGCTTACCCAGAGGCACCCCACCTCCAAGTAGTCTACTCAGAGGTCCCCCACCTCCGAGTAAGCCTACCAAGAGGTGAGGGGCTCCGGGTAGTCTACCCAGAGGTAGGCCTCCCTCTTGCAAGACCGGGGTGCCTTCGTGCAATACCCTATATAAAACCCCCCCGATCCAAAGGAAAGGGGCGAGGCGAAGAAGGAAAAAAAAAAAGAGAAGAAGAGTGAAGGAGGTTTTCCAGAAGAGGCTTTTGGCGGAGCCCTCGACGTAGAGTGTTCGTGCTCGACGAATCAAGGTCGTCTCCAAATAAGAAACTTCTGCGTATATCCCCCCACCCCCCATCCCATGTCGAGCTAACTCTATGGGGGTGAAATATAAATGTTTATGTGTGAAATGTTTATATGTGCGTACCTCCGTGGAGACTTTGCCCATGCAGAGATTCTGCTCGAGACAAGTTCATGTATGTATATCTCCATGTGGAGACTATGTGGTTATAAAAGTCATGTGTTCATGGAGAGCATGTGTTTATATGTTCATGTGTGTATCTCTATCAGGAGACTATGCCCATGCAGAGACTCGCTCGAGGCACTTTCTGTTCAAATGTTAAAAAATTCTCAGGTTCATACCCATTTGTTCTGTCTAAAGTGCATGTTAAATTTGTAAAGGGGTGCATGCTCCCTCTCAAATTCCGTTTAAAATGCAGATCTCGACCTTATTATCAAGGGTATTCGGATACAATCCGATATAAATTAACACTGATTTCGGTCGGTGGAGAAGGGGTCTAGGACATGAAACCCAAATCACCTGATAAAATAAACATGTGAAACAAATCACTAAATCAAAGGCGCAACTGTCCAATAAATGGACGCATGAAATCTCGCATCAAGCAAGTTCCAATTTTATTTATTTAATATTGGCACGCCCACGCATAAAAAAAATAATAAGAAGAAAAAATACAATAACACATCATCATGTCCCATATTTCCATTACTCGTATTTTTAAGAGCACCTAAATTCATATTTGAAATTCCGCGTGTTCCACACTCGCATGCATTCCGATTGATTGCCTTATTACTATTATTATTTGTTAACACTTGTTATTTCTTCTATGATATGACCTTACACACATGCGTAATAAATATTTGTGGGAAGCACTTTTGTATTAATAAATAGAGAATGTACACGGTATAAAATATAGATTTGTGGGTACTTTGTTGCATAAACTAGACTTCCCCCTCCTTGGTGCCTAAACAGTAAGGCAGTGGGCCACCGCCTTAGTCGTCTTGGTCGCCTTAACAACCATGAACAACATAGCTTACAACCTGCATTAATCTCCTAAACTGGCCTGCTCTAAACTCAATCGCAGACCTAGTGTTCTTGCAATAAGAAGGAAATTAGGGGAGTTAACAGAGGCAATGCTTCTCAATATAGGAAGACAGCATATAACAAGCTCAGTATGGTCTAAGCTTTAATAACTACATAGCCCATTGATTTGGACTCAATCACTGACTACAATGCACAATGATAGCCAAGTCCCAAAGGGGTTGCTACCCTAGACAGCATAAAAGGTAAGGGACAATAAGCAAAGTTGACATTAGATTGGGAACATGACTAAAACCAGGATGACAATGACAATTCGGTGGAAAGAGATCTATCATCAGGGCCATAATGAGAGGGTCAAAAAGAATCTTTCCATTCTATTAATCGATAATCCAATACCTAAGGCTACAAAAATAAAACTAATATCCTCTTTGAATAATTGAAAAGATTACCTGTGTGTTGTCATCTGGATTCTTCAGGATGGCTGCAATAATCTGCAGCATTGGTGTGATACCAGTGCCACCAGCAATCTGGCATGGACGGAAAAAATATCAAACATCTTGTACAACCATTTGATGGTAAGAAGGAGAAGCTAGTGTGGCAAGATCTTCAACCATTCACTTTTCCTGTTTCTGTTTTATGTTCTTGTAGTCTCTTCTTTTTATTGTCTTCAGTCATGTACTGGTTCCCTTATTTCAAGGGAAAGTTACCTTTTGGTTCCAAAAAAAAACTGAAAAGTCTTCCAAATAAGCAAGATTGTACTTCGAAAACGTGTAGTTCCTACTAGTCACTAAAGCTTACATAAGACAAGGTCCATGAATTATCAACAAATTAACTGATACCTTGCAGGAGCTAGTAGCTAGTACATCAACTATAAGACAAGCAAGTGGAAGCCCTCCCTAGAACACCAATTGATTGCAGCTGTCAGAAAAATAAATGGAAAAAGGTGACAGGTTGACAACCAGGTGGAGAACCATAGCCTAACCATTTGGACTTGGTTCTAGTCTTAAACTCACCTAAAGATCGATGGAATAAAGCTTTATAATGATAATGGTGAGACAGACACTTGTCCAACAATTTGAACAAGAACTGCTATTGCACCTTGGTAACTTAAACCCCCCAAAGGATTGATGGAATAAAGTCTTCTGATAATCATGGTGAGAAAGATGCTTGTCCAACACGGTTGAGCAAGAACTGCTATTCTGGACCTTGGTGGTAGAAAAAAGGATAGTATTTCCATGAAGAATGAAAAGTTGTGATACATAATTTGTGATGCAAGGTTAATACTACATGGAGCAGCTAGTTTAGCATCCATTTTTGGGAATGAGAAATTAATAGAGGACACTTAGCTAACATCTTTTGCTATCAGCGCACAGAGTGTGTTTTAACTGATAAACTAATAATAAGCAGTTTGAAGTGACCAACAAAGACTGGGAAGGACATATCACGTTGTGCATTTCATGGTCTGTTCTGTTGTAAGGCAACAATGAAACAACCATGGGTGGGTTTGTAAATAAATAACACCACACGGAGCACTCTAGAAATTTTTGGATCATTTTTCTGGGACAAGGTTTACTCCTACAGTTAGTAAGTAGCTACATTACACTTTTGTTGCAAACAAGCCCTCAGACAACATTTAGTTGCTTCCTTCTTAATCCAGAAGTGATAGAACATCCACAAAAGGTTAGTGAGCATGAAATATTAATAGTGATAAAGAATAGCAAGCAAATATTCTGAAGTACTCTTTAGTTAGTTTAAGGAAATACAGAACAAATAATTGCAGTTTCCTAATAATTTCTTCACACGTGTTCCACAGAAGTGTAATTAATAGAATTAGTTCTTAGGTTAGCAACAACATACCATGCCAATCTGTTTTTTCATATTGGACGATATTTGAACTTCTCAATTGGCCTGAATTATATCAAAAACAAATATTGGTCTTAGTTATATTGTACAAGTTCTTCAAAAGAGTAAGTTCATGGGGCAGTTTACCCTTTGACCTCCAGCTCATCACCAGGCTTCAAGCTTGCGATATATTGGCTCATTTTCCCTTCAGGGTAAACCTATATCATTAAACAAATGCCTTCAGCATACTACACACAGCATGATGGTGCAGGAGTCTTGACTGGCTCATTTGACAAAAGACTTGCAAACATGTGAGCAGAAAGACAATGCAAGTGCCAGATATACATATATAAGACTCATATTATGGTAAAATCTATATGGTGCTTGCACCAGAATAGGCAACCTGGTAAAAAGAGTAATAAATAATTCCGTGCTCACATCTTATACCTTGATTAATAAATCGAAGTATCCTTTAGAATCCAGATCTGATATAGGAGTATACCTAAACCAAAAGAAATCAGGTAAGAAGCCATGCAGCAACCACCAAATTATAACACACCATGTGAGATTCTGAAAGTTTTCACTGTCAAATAAAAAACTTAGCAAACCATATGCATCAACCACGAAGACTGATGGAGATAAAATGAATG
>JACBKR010003658.1:0-26044 GCA_014218235.1 Colocasia esculenta
CTAAAATATGTTTACAAAGAAGATATGATAATGGAAGATATTGTCTGCATGCATGCAGAGATACGTACTATCATAATAAATGCATGGCTGTCAAAAAGATATACGTGAAGATTTTGACATTTCAATATATTAAAAAATTAGCTCAAAAATCGAATCATTGCTTTCCATGAAATCGTTATATACATGACTTATGAAATCGTTGTGAAGTCATAAACAAATCGATGTACAAATCGTTATGATGTTATGAACAAATTGATGTACAAATCATTATGATGTTATGAATAAATCGATGTACAAATCGTTAAGATGTTATGAACAAATCGATGTACAAATCGTTAAGATGTTATGAACAAATCGATGTACAACCAAATCGTTTTGATTAAGAAATCGATGTGAGACCAAATCGTTGTTCTCACTTAAGAAATCGATGTGAGACCAAATCGTTGTTCTCACTTAAGAAATCGATGTGAGACCAAATCGTTGTTCTCACTTAAGAAAACGATGTGAGACCAAATCGTTGTTCTCACTTAAGAAATCAATGTGAGACCAATCGTTGTTCTCACTTAAGAAATCAATGTGAGACCAAATCGTTGTTCTCACTTAAGAATCGATGTGAGACCAATCGTTGTTCTCACTTAAGAAATCGATGTGAGACCAAATCGTTGTTCTCACTTAAGAAATTGATATGAAAGCAAATCGTGAAGGCGACATAGGCCAGTAACGATTGCAACAGGGGTAGGCAGATCGCGACATGGGTACTGTCGCGACGGCCTTGTGAACGCGACAGGGGCGGGAAAGGGTCGCGACAGGACAGGCATAGGGATAGCGACGACTTACCTGTCGCTTTCTTAATGCGACGGGTAGACTGTTGCAATCAACCTCCAGAAGGCGACATATCGTCCCATCGCAATCTGGTGGACTGTGCCTGGATCTGATAGGAATCAGACCAGGCTTTGGATTGCGGGCCAACTTGAATCAAATTGATATTGAGTCATTTAAAAATTATAACTAATTATATACATGATGAAAAGTCACGAAATCAGTGGCAAATGAAACTAGACATGCGAAAGTACTTCCAGTAAATAGGAATTCGAGAGAGAGCATGGTTTGAATAGGGTTTGAGAACGAACAAGAACGAGTAACACAGAACATGATATAGAGAGCAAGATTGATTTAATTTGAGCAACATGCTCAACAAAAACTAGGGATTTCAGGGTCAAAAGATCCCTAACATGCATCAGTTCCTACAATAAAAAATTTCATAGCATAGGATTGAGTATACAAGGAGATCAAGAGTTAAGAAGAGGGTTCGGGGTCATGTAAGTTGCAGAACATGAAAAATCACGAACTAAAGATATGCTCGATGGAAAATTATGAAACTTGAGGGTTTTGTTCCTGATAGATGAGACATCCTACAGAAAAAGTTTCATGGTTTATGCTTGTGAGAATGCCTACCTTGACTCGATTTCCTCTTCTAGGGCTAGAACTTGAAAAACGAAAAAGAAGCTCCAAGAACTCATTCTTTCCACGAGATCCTCTCCTCCTTGGCTTCTTCTCCACGTCCAACAACCTTTGGCAACGAGCTAGGTTCGGCCAAGAGGGTTTAGGAGGTGTATTATGTAAACACAAGTTCATATTCCTATTTCTACTCTAATTGCTCTAATTACGAGATTTCCTAACTCCAACCTTCCTTCTTGCTTTCCAATCTCTATTTAGGCTAGAAAGAGATCCAAATTCGTGCTAAACCATATGGGGTAGGTTTAGGAATCCAATTCCAACTCTAATTGCCACTTTTATTGCTTTAATAACCCCTTTCCAATTATGATATAATTAAACTCCGAATTTAGGGTATTTTCTTATTATACTCCCTTTGTAAATTCATATTTTGACCCAATAAATTCTAGATGGTCCATTAAACAAAGCCCATTACTCTTTTCCATTTAATGGATTTTATTTAATGCTCTTTTCATTTAAATATCCATTTAGCTAGGTTTTAATTCTTTATTTAATTTTTTTTATTTTTCTTAAAAATTCAGGTTGCTACAGAATGAATGTTCATCAAAATAGTAATGCCATTTTGTTGTTCTAAAAGATGTTTACAAAGAAGATATGATAATGGAAGATATTGTCTGCATGCATGCAGAGATACGTACTATCATAATAAATGCATGGCTATCAAAAAGATATACGGGAAGATTTTGACTTTTCAACGTATTCAAAAATTAGCTCAAAAATCGAATCGTTGCTTTCCATGAAATCGTTATATACATGACTTATGAAATCGTTGTGAAGTCATAAACAAATCGATGTACAAATCGTTATGATGTTATGAACAAATTGATGTACAAATCATTATGATGTTATGAATAAATCGATGTACAAATCGTTAAGATGTTATGAACAAATCGATGTACAAATCGTTAAGATGTTATGAACAAATCGATGTACAACCAAATTGTTTTGATTAAGAAATCGATGTGAGACCAAATCGTTGTTCTCACTTAAGAAATCGATGTGAGACCAAATCGTTGTTCTCACTTAAGAAATCGATGTGAGACCAAATCGTTGTTCTCACTTAAGAATCGATGTGAGACCAAATCGTTGTTCTCACTTAAGAATCAATGTGAGACCAAATCGTTGTTCTCACTTAAGAAATCAATGTGAGGCCAAATCGTTGTTCTCCACTTAAGAAATCGATGTGAGACCAAATCGTTGTTCTCACTTAAGAAATCGATGTGAGACCAAATCGTTGTTCTCACTTAAGAAATCGATATGAAAGCAAATCGTGAAGGCGACATAGGCCAGTAACGATTGCAACAGGGGTAGGCAGATCGCGACATGGTACTGTCGCGACGGCCTTGTGAACGCGACAGGGGCGGGAAAGGGTCGCGACAGGACAGGCACAGGGATAGCGACGACTTACCTGTCGCTTTCTGAATGCGACTGGTAGACTGTCGCAATCAACCTCTAGAAGGCGATATATCGTCCCGTCGCAATCTGGTGGTCTGTGCCTGGATCTGATAGGAATCAGACCAGGCTTTGGATTGCGGGCCAACTTGAATCAAATTGATACAGGGTCATTTAGAAAATTCTAACTAATTATATACATGATGAAAAATCACGAAATCAGTGGCAAATGAAACTAGACATGCGAAAGTACTTCCAGTAAATAGGAATTCGAGAGAGAGCATAGTTTGAATAGGGTTTGAGAACGAACAAGAACGAGTAACACAGAACATGATATAGAGAGCAAGATTGATTTAATTCGAGCAACATGCTCAACAAAAACTAGGGCTTTCAGGGTCAAAAGATCCCTAACATGCATCAGTTCCTACAATAAAAAATTGCGTAGCATAGGATTGAGTATACAAGGAGATCAAGAGTTAAGAAGAGGGTTCGGGGTCATGTAAGTTGCAGAACATGAAAAATCAAGAACTAAAGATATGCTCGATGGAAATTATGAAACTTGAGGGTTTCGTTCCTGATAGACGAGACATCCTACAGAAAAGTTTCATGGTTTATGCTTGTGAGAATGTCTACCTTGACTCGATTTCCTCTTCTAGGGCTAGAACTTGAAAACGAGGAAGAAGATCCAAGAACTCCTTCTTCCCACGAGATCCTCTCCTTCCTCCACATCCAACAACCTTTGGCAACGAGCTAGGGTCGCCAAGAGGGTTTAGGAGGTGTATTTATGTAAACACAAGTTCCTATTCCTATTTCTACTCTAATTGCTCTTAATTACGAGATTTCCTAACTCCAACCTTCCTTCCTTGCTTTCCAATCTCTATTTCGGCTAGGAAGAGATCCAAATTCATGCTAAACCATATGGGGTAGTTTAGGAATCCAATTCCAACTCTAATTGTCATTTTTATTGCTTTAATAACCCCTTTCCAATTATGATATAATTAACTCCGAATTTAGGGTATTTTCTTATTATACTCCCTTTGTAAATTCATATTTTGACCCAATAAATTCTAGAAGGTCCATTAAGCAAAGCCCATTACTCTTTTCCATTTAATGGATTTTATTTAATGCTCTTTTCATTTAAATATCCATTTAGCTAGGTTTTAATTCTTTATTTAATTTTTTTTATTTTTCTTAAAAATTCAGGTTGCTACATAATGAATGTTCATCAAAATAGTAATGCCATTTTGTTGTTCTAAAATATGTTTACAAAGAAGATATGATAATGGAAGATATTGTCTGCATGCATGCAGAGATACGTACTATCATAATAAATGCATGGCTGTCAAAAAGATATACGTGAAGATTTTGACTTTTCAATGTATTAAAAATTAGCTCAAAAATCGAATCATTGCTTTCCATGAATCATTATATACATGACTTATGAAATCGTTGTGAAGTCATAACAAATCGATGTACAATCGTTATGATGTTATGAACAAATTGGTGTACAAATCGTTATGATGTTATGAATAAATCGATGTACAAATCGTTAAGATGTTATGAACAAATCGATGTACAAATCGTTAAGATGTTATGAACAAATCGATGTACAACCAAATCGTTTTGATTAAGAAATCGATGTGAGACCAATCGTTGTTCTCACTTAAGAAATCGATGTGAGACCAAATCGTTGTTCTCACTTAAGAAATCGATGTGAGACCAAATCGTTGTTCTCACTTAAGAAATCGATGTGAGTTAAGAAATCGATGTGAGACCAAATCATTGTTCTCACTTAAGAAATCAATGTGAGGCCCAATCGTTGTTCTCACTTAGGAAATCGATGTGAGGCCAATCGTTGTTCTCCACTTAAGAAATCGATGTGAGACCAAATCGTTGTTCTCACTTAAGAAATCGATGTGAGATCAAATCGTTGTTCTCACTTAAGAAATCGATATGAAAGCAAATCGTTATGATCACTTTAGAAATTGTTGTGAGGGCAAGTCATTACGATCACTAAAGAAATCGTTACGAGAACAAATCATTATGATCACTAAAAGGAGTCGTTGCAGAGAGCAAAACGTTATGATCACTTAACGAATCATTGTGATCACTTAAGAAATCGATATGAGACCAAATCGTTATGATTACTTAACGAATCGTTATTGAAGCAAATCATTATGAATACTTAGCAAATTGTTGCATCACTTAACGAATCGTTGTGAGGGCAAATTGTTGCGATCACTTACCGAATCGTTATTGAAGCAAATCGTTATAACTCTACTCAAATCGATGTAGCATAAAGAAAATCGATGTGGACTTAGATAGATTTCATGCTTTGACAAAATTGCTACAGTAGAATAATGCTTACCATTTGGCATGATTTTCCTTGTTTTATTTCCTGTGCTCAAGACTTGTAGAAGATTCGTTAGATTAAACTTTATATAGTTTTGTTAATCACCAAAATAGATATGTAATTTATTTAAATTACATGGGGATAAACTGACCATCATCTAAAAGCATCCAGTAACCGGACGCGATTCAAGATACCTTGGCTTAACGCGATGGCTTTGATGGGTGCTACCTTAACGCGACGGGCAAGTCGGCCGCGACTACGCGCTTAACGCGTCGGCCCTGTACGACGCAATAATGAATTCCCATTTTATTTACGAAAACTACCTTCTTCATGAACACGTCTGCCATGGGCGACGCGATCCCAATTCCACTTTTGGCAGCATCTTCATAATAAATTTGAAAACCTTATCGCGTCATGTTGTGCCGACGCGATTCAGTTTATAGTCGCATCCCTCCTACTAGACGCGATTCAATGTCGGTTATGCATAGTCGCGTCCTGCCTCCAGGATGCGATTCAAAGTCGGCTGTGGCCCAGAAAGTCATCGCGCCCAAGCCTGTAATCATGAAAAATCTTGTAATCGCATCCTTGTCAGCAGATGCGATTCAGAGAGGTCAAATCATAATCCACGATAGGAGACAACGTATGTAAGGCCCTAGAATTTACTCTCCTATGTAGTGTTTAATTGTGTGAAAATGGATGCTGGTGTGTATGGATATTGTATGTATATATTTATATATAACTAATTGATGTATTGTTGTAAATACATGAATGTATATATATATATATATATATATATATATATATATATATATTATTATTGTATAGTATGAGAATGTGTATAAGTGTGCCTGTTTGAGCAGTTTTAAGTTCTGTGCAGACGACCTGTTGGCGTCAACATGAGTTGACGTCGATGATGAGTCAGTGGCCACATCGATGGACGTCAACTCAGAATTGGCGGCCTGTGATGTTGACGTTAACCTCCCAGATCTGTTGCATCTTCAGATCCGAAAACGCCCCCGAAATCTTCGCCCCTTGTTATGGTACCATTCTCCAACAGTAACCTAGCCTTACCCAATTACGTCTCCGACCCTAGCTCTATAAAACACCCCATATCCGGCCAAATCTAACCCTTTTTGGCTCTTGAGTCAAAACCCTAGTTCTCTGTGCGAAAACCCATCTTTGAGCTCTGATTCAGCGATTGGAGGCTTCATCGGTGCTCTACTACGACTGGAAGAAGGCTGGACATCAGGAGCATCTTCCCAACCCCGGTGGACCCTAAAGACCATCACAGAACCGGATCGAGCGAGTTTTGAGGACTCTTTGGCTCTGGCCAAGGAGGGCTTCTCCGACTTGAATCATTGCTTGTGGATTTTCCAAAGGGCAAGTAACCCTTTCACATCACTCCTACATATGTCTAGTAGGTCCTAGGTATTTTATGGATTTTATTCGAGTCCTGGATCCCCAATTTCACCAAGTTCTGTTGTGCAGTCTGTGTTTTGCACAGACAGGAACTTAACGGCATGATCTCTTGCTGTTAAGATCACATTTTGTTGCCGTTAACCTGATAAACAGCCACCCGCATGCCGTCAAGTTTGCCAGACTGCAACAGTGTACATGTTTGACCTGTATGATCTAATTTTTGGGATTTTTCGCATGAGGATATATGGTAAATTTTATATGATATGTAAATATCTATGTCACGGCTCGATATTTAGCAGCAGAATAAATACCGGGAGGCGTGAACGATACCAATAGACGTATCACAGTTGAATAACGTAGAGTCACAATTGAACAGAAGAACACATTCGAGACTGTAATATGGTCACCAAAAGTATACTTTATTCCATTTCATTCAACTAATTACACCTTACATAAGAGAATTAACTGAAAATGGTTCATTGATCAAATAACAATGTTTCTCTAATACATCGACTACTCAAATGTCTATTTCTAACTGTCAATTACTCATATGGCGGGTGCTCATCACTCTTGCCCTGCCCCATCCGACTCCTCTGGTTCCTCATCACTACCTGAAAAAGGGCAGGATGATAGGGTGAGCGAACTAGCTCAGTAGGATTTACATCTCAATATTGTGCGGGCACTAATATACATGATTAACATTTTAAATAGGCATATGCACATGAATGTGATGACAATGCATACTTTTCTAACAAGTTGAATAGAGGAATAGAACGGATGACATATCAAATCAAATATCGAATTTCATATACAATGGACAGATATTTCAGAGTAGAATCATATCAAAAGAGATTTGGCCATATTCACAGATATCACGTATTCACGAACAGACGTATCATATCAAATCTTATCATATCAGATCAAATCAAACTTATCATATCAAACGAAGGCACATTTCCACTAATCTTGCTTATTCGTTGTGCTATGCCAAGCACCAGAAGTCCATATTCCCTCGGTTATAATTACGTTGGGGCGCTCCTCCCCAGGACTAGACGGGGCCCCTTTTGCACAGGCATTGGTCAGATGGACCGAAGTCCCATATTGTGCCGAACAAACATTTCATATTATGGCCACAGAGTTTCAATGACAAGCTCATAGTAAAAAGGAACATGATCATTCTTAGAGTCAAGGTATGACAAATAGCTTCAAGAGAACAAAAGGCCAGATAACGACGTATCTTATGTTTCATAATTCATTAATGTCTTCATGAGGATTTTTCTAAAGACAAATCGTATGCAGAACATGTGCTCTCAATTCCCCAAGAAGGGTGTGCCTATTTGTGCAAATATGTAAGTGATTAGTCACGGATCTTTCCTAACATGTATGCAATTGACAAATAATTTATTGAACATCGAAAGCATGTAACTATTGAAACTCGTATGCAATTCATGATAATAACTTCACTAACAGTTCATACTAACATGTATTCATCCCTATATTCACATCATATTCTTATCTTATCAATTGACAATAGGGAAGATCACAAGATATTCCAACGAACATAAGGACAATCACAATTACACATTAGAATCATATTCGTATCATTACCATTTTTCAATGGATTGATTTCTTTTAGGTCCATGCATACTATATAACATCATGCACATGCTAGTAGACATCATGTAATGATCAGACCCAAATATGCAATTTTTTTGCAAGGGTAGTGTCGACACACCCATTACTGGTGTCGACACAATGCTTCAAACACAAGGCAAAATAAGGCAGACTGGTCAAGTAGTGTCGACACTAGATCAAGTAGTGTCGACACTAGAGACAGCTCCCAGAAACCTCTGGGTCAATCTGGGACAGTGTGTCGACACTAGTTCAAGTAGTGTCGACACTAGAGGCCTCCCAGAACACATTTTGGCTAATTTGGGACAGTGTGTCGACACTAGATCAGGTAGTGTCGACATTAGAGGCCCTCCCAGAAAAACATAGGTCAGGGTAACCCAAAAACACATCTCATGCAGTGATTTACTTACCCCACTTATAACTCTCTAACGAATGACTTTTAGATAAAACGTTCAACACAAAATATGACGAGGACACTAGTAGGAGATCTTTGATGTTGGGGTTAGATTTAATTCGGTCTCAAATCCCAAGAAATACATGTAGGACATAAGCTAAGTGCAGCCCAAAATTGCAGTATCATGCAGTGACTCTCTTACCACACTATAACTCTCTAACAAAAGACTTTTAGACAAAATGTCCAACGTAAAAGATGATCGTGACTACCAGTAGAGGAACTTTAATGAAGGAAGTTTGGTCTAATTGCTCTCGAATCACGTACATAATAAGAAGAACGAGAAAAGCCCTAACTATGCGTGACTTAGGGAAAACTACGAATACACAATGTATACTCCATGAAATTGAGTCAAACCTCATGAAAATGAACCTAGACTCAAGATATACATGATGGTGTTAGTTTTCTTTAATCTTGGCCCGAGAACACCTACCTTTATGAAGATCTAAGACCGGTCGACGTTCTGGGTGCAGCAGAGGATGAAGGGAATGAAGCTCCAGTTCCCAGCCTTTCTCCTCCTCTCTGATGCCCTAGCCCACCTCCAAACGACCCCAACTTGTTGCTAAACCTTCCCCAAGAGTTTAAGGATGAGTTCTTATAGATTTAGGGTGTAGTTATAAGTCCTAACGGGACTAGGAAAGGGCTGCGAATTCTGCTCCCTGCTTTCCAAGAAATCTGGGATTCTCTCACCCAAAGGAAGTAGCAAAGGTTTAGGAAACCACCTCTTAGAGTTGGATCCGGTTTTGGCTTGCCTTGCATGACTAATTACCCTAATTTTAACCCTAAATTGCCCTCTCTAATTATTGCATAATTATATACACGGATTCTGGGTAATTTCTTGTCCCATTTTTATCCTTGGCTAAATGTGCTCCATTGGCCCAATATTGTTAATGGGTTATTAATACATGATGTTGGAAGCCTCTCCACATGTTTACTTAATTTATGGTCGGGTTATTTTTCCGCGTTAACAATTTATACGGAATTTATTTATTCTTCTTTATTTCTAAAATTTAAATCACTAAATTTCCGGGGTGTTACATCCTCCCCCACTTAAGAAATTTGGTCCCCAAATTTACACATAATGGTGTAGTTCATACCTGAGAATAGTTCTGGGTGGTTTTTCTTCATTCTTTCCTCTGTTTCCCAAGTAGCATTAGTAACTCCGTCTCGACTCCATTGGACCTTCACCATAGGTATGGTACGATTCCTGAGTCGTTGAATCTTCCGATCCAACAGTTTGATCAGCTTCTCTTCATAAGTCAAGTCCTCCTGAATCTCCAAGTCCTCATGGTTGATTACATGGTCGGCATTGAATAAGTACTTCCTCAGCATGGATATGTGGAACACGTTATGCACGTTCGCCAGCTATGGAGGTAGTGCAAGTCTATACGCCACCTGACCAATCCTTTCCAGGATTTTAAATGGCCCTATGCATCTTGGACTCAACTTTCCTTTGATCCCAAATCTTTGTATTCCCCTTGAAGGTGAGACCTTCAAGAAAATGTTCGCCAACCTGAAATTCTAGTTCTCTTTTTCTCTTGTCTGCATAACTCTTCTGCCTAGATTGTGCTATCTTTAGACGTCCCGGATAATTTGAACCTTTCTGACAGTTGCCTCAATTAAGTCGAGTCCACCCATTGGTTCTCCCAACCTCTTCCCAACAAAGGGTGATCTGCAACTCCTGCCATATAAGGCTTCAAACGGAGCCATCTTGATACTTGCCTGATAGTTGTTGTTATATGCGAACTCCATCAGGTACAACTGATCATCCCATCGACCTCTAAAATCCAGCACCAGAGCACGAAGCATATCTTCCACAATTGATTGGTCCTTTCGGTTTGTCCATCAGTCTGAGGATGGAAGGCAGT
Source organism: Colocasia esculenta (assembly GCA_014218235.1). Classification (NCBI taxonomy): domain Eukaryota; kingdom Viridiplantae; phylum Streptophyta; class Magnoliopsida; order Alismatales; family Araceae; genus Colocasia; species Colocasia esculenta. The sequence continues at coordinate 10,631 of JACBKR010003658.1, forward strand.
ACTAAAGTTTAGTTTAGTACCCATTGCTGTTTGTAAACCCTTCCAGAAGTGTGAAGTAAATCTAGGGTCCCGATCTGATATTATGCTAGATGGACCCCATGCAATCTAACTACTTCTTAACATATAGTGCAGCCAACACATTCATAGACCAGGTACTCTTAATCGGAAAGAAATGAGCCGACTTAGTCAATCGATCAACTACTACCCAAATTGCATCCATACCACCCCTGGTCTTGGGCAATCCCATGATAAAGTCCATACCGATGCTATCCCACTTCCATTCCGGGATTTCTAGTGGTAGCAGTCCACTAGCTGTAGAAAATGCTCGGCCTTGACTTTCATGCATGTTAAACAGTATGACACATGATCGGCCACATCCCTCTTCATGTTTGGCCACCAGTACGACCATTTTAAGTCTTGGTACATCTTTGTTGATCCAGGATGAATCGTGTACTTGGACTGGTGAGCTTCATTTAATAACCTCTTCTTGAGTTCTCCATGATTAGGACACATGTTCTACCTCGGAATAGCAATCTTCCCTCAGCTGATAGAGTAAAGGCAGGTCTTTCTTCTAGCTTCTCCCTCATCTCAACTAAGAATGGATCCTCTCTCTGTTTCTTCTTGATTTTGGTTAGTAGATCGGATTGTATCTGGAGATTGGAATCATTACTTTTTTTCCTTCTTTCCCATGTCTATGTTCAAGCTTGCAAATTGCTCCAGTAACTTCCATTCGCCCAGCATCATACTAGCTAGCATAGCTCCTGGTTGTCTACTTAGAGCATCTGCCACTACATTGGCTTTCCCAGGGTGATTGAATGGAAAAGTTAAAGTCCTTAACGTACTCTAACCACCTTCTTTGTCTCATGTTAAGCTCCTTCTGTGAGAATAAATATTTCAAGCTCTTGTGGTCAGAAAAGACTTTAAATTGCTCACCATAGATATAATGCCTCCAAATCTTCAAGGCGATACTACTACAGCTGCTAACTCCAGGTCATGAACCGGGTATTCACTTCGTGGATCTTCAACTGTCTTGGGCATAAGCTATTACTTTCCCTTGTTGCATTAAGACGCATCCCAGACCTATTCCAAAAGCATCTGAATAAATTTCAAATCCTCCCTCTTCAGTGGATAAGGCGAGGACAGGAGCAGTAGTCAGACACTTCGTCAAGTTTGTTAAAGCTTTCTTCACATTCATCGGTCCACACAAACAGATTTTCCTTCTGGTCAGCTTGGTTAACGGCACTGCAATCTTTGAGAAATCCTTTATAAACCTTCGGTAATATCCTGCTAGACCTAGGAAGCTCCTGATCTCTGTGACGCTTGTCGGTCTTTCCCATTTCAGTATAGCCTCAACCTTTGATGGATCAACCGCGATACCATCCTTGGTTACCACATGCCCTAAAAAGGATACCTCCTCCAGCCAGAATTCGCATTTACTTAGCTTGGCATATAATTTGTTCTCCCTTAAAACTTGTAATGAGATCCTCAAATGCTCCTCATGCTCTTACTTTGTCTTGGAATAGATCAATATATCATCGATGAATACCATCAAAATTTATCAAGATATGGCGATAAATGCTATTCATCAACTGCATGAAAACTGCAGGGGCATTTGTTAGTCCGAAAGGCATAACAATAATTCATAATGCCCACACCTGCTTCGGAAGGTTGTCTTGTGAATGTCTTCTCCTTTGATCCTCAATTGATGATAACCAGATCTGAGATCTATTTTAGAGAAGTATTTAGCCCCAGATAATTGATCAAACAACTCATCAATCCTTGGCAGAGGGTATTTGTTCTTGATAGTTACTAGTTTAGTTGTCTGTAATCTATACTAGCCTCATCGACCATCTTTCTTCTTGATGAAGAGGACAGGTACACCCAAGGCGATGTACTTGGTCGGATGAAACCCTTCTCTAACAGTTCCATCAGGTGTCTTTTAATTCCTTCAGCTCTGCGGGAGACATTCTATATGGTGCCCTAGATACTGGTGCTGCTCCAGGGACCAACTCGATGGTGAAATTGACCTCTCGCTCAGGAGGAATTCCTGGCAAGTCTTCGGGAAAAACGTCAGGGTACGCGTGACAACATGGATGTCCTCAACTTTGACTTCTTCTTTGTGATGACAACAGCAGCAAGAAAGGCCATACAACCTTTCCTCAAATCCTCTTGGCTTGTAATGTAGAGATAAGTGACAATCTCCTGCGGTTTCTATCCCCTGTGAACACTAGTTTTGGGTAATGGCTAAAGGTTACCCGACTTCTCCTGCAGTGATACTAGCCCCATGTTCAGACAACAATCTGCTCCGAGTATCACATCATACCCCTCCATATCCATACATTAAATTTGGTGGTAGGTTTTGGGTGTCAATCAACACATTCACTAGATGGCATATGGTTTGTAAGATGGTGCCAGGACAATCGGGGTTGACACAACTATTCGGGATTTCATGGGATGGGTTTCACAGGTAGGGTGTCAACAATGTTTGAGATATAAAGGAATGCGTAGCTCCCGTATCAAAGAGAACATATGCGGGTCAGGAAAGAATAGTAAGTGTACCTTCCACGATACCTCCTTCTTCAGTAGCTTCAGGTTCCTGAATAGCTTGCAAGCAACCTTGCCTCTTTGTCCATTCGGACGCTTGTCCTGAGGGATGTTCTTTCAGCATTAGGCAGTTCGAGATCCTATGGTCACGACTACCACAGCGCAGGCATCTCCCTTGCGCTCTCCAGCATTGTTCAGACCGGTGACTAGCTTGGTCACATGTTTGCACCTTTCTCCCGTTGTCACCACCATCTGCTTACCTAACTCTTTTGGCTTTTTATCAGCTGGTTCATTTACTCCACCACTGGGCCTTTTCTTCCCAATGGTTGGCTGATACCTTCTGTAGAAGACACTTGCTCCCTTTTCACGGATTTTCTCTTAATTCTTTCGGCAGTCTCCATGGCATCTTCCAATAACTGAGCTTCTTTACCATGTCAGCATAGGTTTGAATGTCCATTGGCGCCAATTGAGTGATGAACTGGGGCCTCAAGCCATTCAAAAAGTGTTTCGCCTTCATCCTTTCTATCCCAATCAAGTGAACAGCATATCGGGATAGACGAGAGAATTGGGCCTCATACTCGGCCACATTGAGCCCTCTCTACTTCAAAGCCACAAATTCGGCTGCTTTCCGTTCCTGGACCCTCTCAGAAAAGTACTTGGTGTTGAATTGCTCAATGAATTGAGCCCATGTTAGTTGCTGGTCATTCAGGTTGCTTCTACCGACTCCCACCATGCCCTGGCATCCTTTTCCAATTGGAAAGTCGCAGCAGTACTTTGTTCTAGTTGTGCATTGCATGACCCTGAATATCATTTCAATTCCTTGACCCAGTGTTCAGCAACATCTGGGTCAGTACTCCTTAAAAACTAGGCGGATCCATATTCCGAAAATACCGATGGAGATCACCGGCACCACGGTTACCTCCACCCTGGGTGGCTTGCAGGATAGCCTGAGTCAAGTTCTGTATTGTTTGTTGCATGCTCCTAGCCTGGGCACATTCAGCGGCCATTGAGGTAATAAATACCTTCAAGATAATAATATAAGTCAGTCATCTAAATATATCACGTGTGACCTCTATTCCCATGGTTCTACTCAAGCTCACATTAGGTACGACAGATTTTGACTTGTGTGATGTAGTTTCATCCTACGTTCCTATTCCCTTGGACCCTAAAGTTTAGGCTCTCATACCAACTTTCACGCTCCGATATTTAGCAGTGGAATAAATACCGGGAGGTATGAACGAACACAATAGACGTATCACAGTTGAATAACACAGAGTCACAATTGAACAGAAGAACACATTCGAGACTGTAATATGGTCACCAAAAGTATACTTTATTCCATTTCATTCAACTAATTACAACCTTACATAGAGAGAATCAACAGAAAGGGTTCATTATTTAATAAACAATGTTTCACTAATACATCGACTACTCAAATGTCTATTTCTAAACTGTCAACTACTCAAATGGCAGGTGCTCATCACTCTTGCCCACCCCATCTGACTCCTCTGGTTCCTCATCACTACCTGAAAAAGGGCAGGATGAGGGGTGAGCGAACTAGCTCAGTAGGATTTACATCTCAATATTGTGCGGGCACTAATATACATGATTAACATTTTAATAGGCAGATATGCACATGAATGTGATGACAATGCATACTTTTCTAACAAGCTAAATAGAGGAATAGAATGGATGACATATCAAATCAATATCGAATTTCATATACAATGGAAGATATTTCAAGAGTAGAATCATATCAAAAGAGATTTGGCCATATTCACAGATATCACGTATTCACGTGAACAGACGTATCATATCAAATCTTATCATATCAGATCAAATCAAACTTATCATATCAACGAAGGCACATTTCCACTAATCTTGCTTATTCGTTGTGCTATGCCAAGCACCAGAAGTCCATACTCCCGCGGTTAATAAGTACGTTGGGGCGCTCCTCCCCAGGACCGGACCGGGCCCTTTTGCACAGGCATTGGTCAGATGGACCAAAGTCCCATATTGTGCCGAACAAACATATTCATATTATGGCCACAGAGTTTCAATGACAAGCTCATAGTAAAAAGGAACATGATCATTCTTAGAGTCAAGGTATGACAAATAGCTCAAGAGAACAAAGGCCGGATAACGACGTATCTTATGTTTCATAATTCATTAATGTCTTGACATGAGGATGTTTCTAAAGACAAATCGTATGCAGAACATGTGCTCTCAATTCCCCAAGAAGGGTGTGCCTATTGTGCAAAGATGTAAGTGATTAGTCACGGATCTTTCCTACATGTATGCAATTGACAAATAATTTATTGAACACCGGAAAGCATGTAACTATTGAAACTCGTATGCAATTCATGATAATAACTTCACTAACAAGTTCATACTAACATGTATTCATCCCTATATTCATCATATTCTTATCTTATCAATTGACTATAGGGAAGATCACAAGATATTCCAATGAACATAAGGACAATCACAATTACACATTAGAATCATATTCGTATCATTACCATTTTTCAATGGATTGATTTCTTTTAGGTCCATGCATACTATATAACATCATGCACATGCTAGTAGACATCATGTAATGATCAGACCCAAAATATGTAATTTTTTTGCAAGGGTAGTGTCGACACACCCCTTACTGGTGTCGACACAATGCTTCAAACACAAGGCAAAATAAGGCAGAACTGGTCAAGTAGTGTCGACACTAGATCAAGTAGTGTCGACACTAGAGACAGCTCCAGAAACCTTCTGGGTCAATCTGAGACAGTGTGTCGACACTAGTTCAAGTAGTGTCGACACTAGAGCCTCCCAGAACACCTTTTGGGCTAATTTGGGACAGTGTGTCGACACTAGATCAGGTAGTGTCGACACTAGAGGCCCTCCCAGAAAAAAATATAGGTCAGGGGTAACCCGAAAACACATCTCATGCAGCGATTTATTTACCCTGCTTATAACTATCTAACAATGACTTTATACAAAATGTTCAACACAAAATATGACGAGGACAACTAGTAGGAGATCTTTGATGTTGGGGGTTGGATCTAATTCGGTCTCAAATCCCGAGAATACACACAGGACATAAAGCTAAGTGCAGCCCGAAATCGCAGTATCATGCAGCAACTCTCTTACCATGCTTATAACTCTCTAATGAAAGACTTTTGGATAAAACATCCAACATAAAAGATGATCATGACTACAGTAGAAGAACTTTCATGAAGGAAGATGATCTAATTCAGTCTCGAATCGTGTACATAATAAGAAGAACGGGAAAAACTCTAACTGTGCGTGACTTAGGGAAAACTACGAATACATAATGTATACTCCATGAAATTGAGTCAAACCTCATGAAAATGAACCTAGACTCAAAGATATACATGATGGTGTTGGTTTTCTTTAATCTTGGCCGAGAACACCTACCTTTATGAAGATCTAAGACGGTCGACGTTCTGGGTGCAGCAGAGGATGAAGGGGAATGAAGCTCCGGTTCCCAGCCTTTCCTCCTTCTCTGATGCCCTAGCCCACCTCCAAACGACCCCAACTTGTTGCTAAACCTTCCTCAAGAGTTTAAGGATGAGTCTTATAGATTTAGGGTGTAGTTACAAGTCCTAACGGGACTAGGAAAGTGGCTGTGAATTCTGCTCCCTGCTTTCAAGAAATCTGGGATTCTCTCACCCAAAGGAGGTAGCAAGGTTTAGGGAAACCACCTCTTAGAGTTGGATCTGATTTTGGCTTGCCTTGCATGACTAATTACCCTAATTTTAACCCTAAATTACCCCTCTAATTATTGCATAATTACATACACGGATTTCTGGGTATTTTTTTGTCCCAATTTTTATCCTGGCTAAATGTGCTCCATTGGCCCAATATATTAATGGGTTATTAATACATGATGTTGGAAGCCTCTCCAACATATTACTTAATTTATGGTCGGGTATTTTTCCGCGTTAACAATTTATACGAAATTTATTTATTCTCCTTTATTTCTAAAATTTTAAATCACTAAATTTCCAGGATGTTACAACTAGTTGGAGTATGTGTGAGATTTTATGAATTTTGGTGGAATGCTTCAATTACTAGAATTTCTGAAATGTGTGGATAATAGGTTTTAATCTTGTAAAATTTTGTTTGTGCAATCTGTGTGGAATCCAAGTGTCATAAAATTTATGTCAGTGTTTGTGGGTTTCAGTTTATGCTGTAGAAATTTGGGAAATTTGATATCTATAAAAAATTGTTACATTTTCTGAATGGTAAAACAGTAAGCATGTTTTATTAGTGTAGAAATTCAGATAAAATTGTGTGGAAACAGTTAAATTCCTAAATTGACATATGTTTAGGACTGTTAGTATCCATGTGTAGAATGAGTTGTGGGTCTGAGCAATGAAAATCCATGTTAGTTTGACTATGTTTACTTGTATAATACCACTGTCAGAATTTCATAAATTGTGTGTAATTCAAAAAAATGCAAAATTGGTATGCATGATGGGTAATCTGTAAGAAGTTTGTGGTTAAATTTTTGTACTGAAATGATAACAGTAACTACATATGTTGGTTTTATGTGAACATTGATCAATTAATACATGTTAATATGGTTGTTAATAAAATCTGCTAATTTCAGCATGATTAGACTTGTTCGAATCTGTTTAATACTAAGAACAGTAGTACCATGCTAGTTAATACTAAAGTATGTAAATGTGTGAGCATGAAATGGATGTGTTTAAAATTGTGCATTAAGTGTGTTAAAAGGTTAGAGAAATGTGTAAATGTGCAATGGGTGACACTGCTACCTTAGAGGGCTATGGAACTGCACCGCAGTAAAGTCCCTACAAGAAAGTTCATGTGGTGTGATATCCCATGGGCATTGGGATGAAATCTTGGAGGCGGACAAGTACCGCTGGTTGGGGTGGAGAGTGCTTCTCCCGGTTCTACGCAGTAACTAAGATTTATCACTGTAATGTCTAGGTGATAGATATGTGGTGATGTGACAAGGGTGTGTCCTTCTAGAGGTGGTTGGACTATGTGTCATGGCATAATAAGAATATGTGAGCATGTGTGTGTAGAGTGTGAACATGTGAACTAGATAAGTGAATTGTGTAAATGATTAGGTGAAAATGAATCAATGGTATAACATGTAAAATGATAATCCTTATATGAATGTGATATATCCATGTCAAAACAGCAATCTTCATGTGTGTAGATGTGTAACCATGTGAAAATGCATAGAATCCATGCTAGGAATGTGTTTGTAATATGTGTAAACCCCATGTTAAAATGGTTATTATCTTAGCATGTGAATGTAGTCAAATGAGATTAGTTTAGTATATTGTAAAGTAGGTTTAAGTCATTGTAAAATTGTTATAAATACTTATCATGTGTAGCATGTGTAGAGATCATGTTTAGGTTTTGAAACATTATCAAATCCATGCTTATATGATAATAGTGTAGCATGAGAACGTGAAAAGTCATGTGATATATGTATGTTTAGTGGGTTGGAGTTACTTGTTGAGTTCTTTTGGACTCATTCTTGCTTCGGCGTATAGGTGCAGACATTTCTACTTCTTCTGAGGAGATCGTTAGGAGCGACTCGGAGCGGGAGTAGGAGACTTTTGTCTTGGATTCAACATTGTATTTTCTTCTTTCATAGTATGTATAAAAGACTCTGCGTAGTCTTATGTGGACAATGTAATAATTGAAATTCTCAGTTATGAAGTATTACTTTTCCTTTTCTATATAGACTGTGTATAAATGATAATGATGGAATAAGAGTTACTTTCCAGTTATTTCATTCCGCTGTCATGTGTCATATATTTGTGTATGTTTCAGCCTAATTGTACAATTGTTGGGTAAATGTCCCACTGTAGCGGCGATCATTATACCGATGTGGGTTGGTGTAACTGTACCGATATAAGGAGGGTCGTTACAGAGATTGTATCAAAGATACAGGCTGAAATTGTACATAAATATACACATACCATCATCTTCATTGTATGCTAAGTCTGTGTAGATTGTCCACATAGATAAGTAAATAGTTAGAATTAGATAGTCTAGTTCTAATTTGTGATTAAATCACTTTGCAGGGTATGGCATCACGTGGTAGGCCTGGTGTTCCTGCTCGTGAGGGTGAGTAGAGGAGAGATGAGTCTCGTCGTGAAGATCAGGGTGAGCAGCAGCCCCAGCACCCAGGGTCCTGTGCTTCCCCCACCGCCACCATTAGACTATGGAGTGTTCATGCAGGGTTTAGTGCAGGCCATGCAGACGCAGGCCCACACCCAGGCTGCACTCCAGGCTCAGCTGGAGGCTCAGCAGGCTCAGGTTAGAATGATAGATAAAGTAGTAGTTTTTACTTGATGATCTATTATATGTTGCTATGCTATATGTGTGCTTATGTTGTTTGTTGTAGCAGGCTCAGGTGCCAGCTCCCTAGGCTGACCATGGTGGACCCTCCATCATGGAACGGTTCAAGAGATGTCGCCACCCTCTTTTAAGGGGAGAGTGACCCGTTACTTGCGAGAGCTGGATGAGGGAGATCGAGAAGATCTTCGAGCTATTAGGTGCACTGAGGATGACAAAGTCACTTTAGCCACCTATATGCTATAGGTATGTGTAAATTAATTTGGTGGTTATTTCTTTAAGTTAGATTATATTGGGTGTTCCTTATGGGTGGTTTTGGCAGGAGCGAGCCGACGGTGGTGGGTCCTCGATACTACATACTCGGTTCGAGGATGGTGCTGTGGAGATTGCTTGGGATGAGTTCGTGAGGCTTTTCCGAGCCAAGTTTGTTCCGGAAGCACATCCAGGACAAGATGGAGCAGGAGTTCCTCTCGTTGACTTAAGGCTCCATGACCGTGCTGGAGTACGAGGCCAGGTTTGCCGAGCTATCGAAGTATGCCCTCATATTGTAGCTGATGAGCACAGGAAGGCGAAGAAATTCGTGATTGGTCTGAGACCATCACTGAGGGCGAGGTTGGTGGCTTTTGACCATCGTACCCTCGAGCAGGCGCTCAGCGCGGCATGTCGGAAGGAGGGAGAGATGGAGCAGTACCTGGAGGAGAAGAAGGCTTCTCAGAAGAGGCCCGCGGCTCCTCTTCAGAGGCAGGATAGGAAGAAGGTGGCTTTCCAGTCACCGCAGCATCCCGTGGCATCGGGAAGCAGTCAGGTATCTTCTCAACGTTCCCCTAGTGGCAAGAAGGAGTGTCCTCATTACGGGAGGACACATGATGGTTCAGAATGCTGGAAGATGGCGGAGAAGTGTCTGAAGTGTGGAAGCAGTGAGCACAAATCAAGGATTGCCCCAGAATTCAACAGTGAGTTCAGCGTGGAGCGGCTCCAGCGGCAGTAGTAGTAGCAGCAGCACCAGTGACAGGACGACCAGGGAGACCTCAAGCCCTAGCTCGGGTGTTCGCGTTAGCTCGTAAGGACGCCGAGCAGGCGGAGCATGTTACTGAAGGTACGTTTTGTTCTTAGGTGTGCATGCTCGGGTTCTATTTGATACGGGTGCTCTCACTCGTTCATTCCGAGCGTTTTGCTAGGCAGTTAGCCCTAGAGTCAGGACTAGAGTCTGAGGAGTTAGAGGTTCCTCTATCTGTGCACACACCCGCAGGTACGGTATCGACTAGGAAGTGTATTCTGTCTTTACCGGTGTGCATTGAGGATAGAGTCCTAGAAGGGGTTTTCTTTCTTAAAGATGAAGGACTACGATGCTATTCTTGGTCTGGATTGGCTAGAGGAGCACTATGCATTAGTAGATTGTCGTGGGAAGAAGATTATTTCCGCATTCCTGGTGAAGATGAATTTGTCATCTTTGCCAAGGAACTTAGCGGGGAAGTTTGTCATCTCAGCCATGAAGGCAATAATGGTGAACAAGGGTTGTGACGCTTTTCTTGCCAGCATGGGTATTAGTAACCAAGGCTAATAAGCATCCACTCTTGTGGAGTGATGTGATGATCAGTCTGTCCCCATGCAATTTTAATTATTATATATATATATATACATATTTTGATGATTAACAAAACCAAACAAGAATTTATCAATTATATCTGATGAATATTTCATAAGTCTAAGTATAGAAAAAATACCGAGGTCAAACAAGCCAATAAAGGTATGCATACTACTCTGAAGCTTCAATCTTTTCAACTGATATTTCTCTAAATCCATATCGATTTCTGTTGAAGTGCATAACGATTTCTTTGAACTCGCAACGACTTGCTTGTTGTAACGACTTCATAAGTTATTCATAACGATTCTTTAGAACTCGCAACGACTTGCTTGTTGTAACGACTTCATAAGTTATCATAACGATTTCTTTAGAACTCGCAACAACTTGCTTGTTGTAATGACTTCATAAGTTATCATAATGATTTCTTTAGAACTCGCAACGACTTGCTTGTTGTAACGACTTCATAAGTATCATAACGATTTCTTTAGAACTCGCAACGACTTGCTTGTTATAACGATTTCATAAGTTATCATAACGATTTCTTAGAACTCGCAACGACTTGCTTGTTATAACGATTTCATAAGTTATCATAACGATTTCTTTAGAACTCGCAACGACTTGCTTATTATAACGATTTCATAAGTTAGCGTAACGATTTCTTTAGAGTTCATAACGACTTGATAAGTATTCATAACGATTTGCTCTCTATAATGACTTATTAATGTTCATAACGATTTCATAAGTCATTCAGTCATCGATTTCATATATTGATATCCTATCATCTTAAAGCATTGACCAGTCAAAGCCCACGTAGACATCTCTGACACTTTTGCATTTATGAGATCTGAACATATCTCTGCATGCATGCAGACCATATCATCCTTTATCGTGCCTACTCTGATAACGTTCTTTAGACTAAAGCTAGTTGGCATTACTATTTTCTTGACTATTGCTACTGACGTTGACTGACATCAGAGACAGCTTATCTGTCTGCTATTTAAGATTGACATCTGTGCAGACCTCTGAACTAGCTTCATGGTAAAACGTTAAACAAATAGAAGCCATCAAATATCTTTGAAGATCTCATCTCTTTGCGTGCTTAAGTGATCAAAGACTATGACTGGAAGCTTCTAAGACTCTAGACGTCATTCAGTCTAACGACTACTCAAAAGAGAGACAACGGACACTTTAACGTCTAGATTTCAAATTGAAGATATATATACAAGTCAGAAGATAGAAGAAGAATAACGTTAAAAGGATTGGATATTCAAGCATTCAAATTCTTCTGAAGAAAGTCGAGAGCCAAGATCCTTCACTCCTCTTAGCTTTTGCTCTTTTGCTCTCCACTAGTTTGTGAAAATCTTGAGAGAGCCTGTATAGTTCTGAGAGTGTGAATTGTTTAAAATCTCTTTGCTCTCAGTTCTAGTTGCTTCAGATCCTCGCTTATCAAAAGCTAGATCTAGGGGCTTGAAAGTCATACATTCTTCTCTGTGTGGTTCCCTTCAGGTGTGAAGGAAGACCTGGTGGTATCCAGGGTGTTGTTCCCTTCGGGTGTGAAGGAAGACCTGGTGGTATCCAGGGTGTTGTTCCCTTCGAGTGTGAAGGAAGACCAGCTGAGCTGGGTGTTGTAGCGTCCTTAGGGGGACTGTTCCCTAGTTAGGGAAATCCTGAGTTGTTGCTCAGGGACTGGACGTAGGACTCCTAAGGAAAGGAAGTCCGAACCAGGATAATCCTTGTGTTGTGTGACTGTCTTCCTGTGTGATTGTTATTTAAACTAACTGCAACTAACATAGTTCGAAGAACGTTTGTGTGATTGTTTTGAGTTACAGGTATCTTCTAGATTAATTTTAAAAAGACCCATTCACCCCCCTCTGGGCTCGTCAACTGGGCAACAAGTTGTATCAGAGCGAGTCTCTTCGACAAAGAAAGGATCCAACGATCTGAAGAGTAAAGATCCATGGCAGCCCAAGGTAACTTTGAAGGTCAGTCCGTCAACCGACCCCCTCTCTTCGATGGTGAAGATTATCCTTACTGGAAGACCAGAATGGAATACTTTTTACAAGGACACGACTATCAAATTTGGTCCATAGTAGAAGAAGGTGATCTGTTAGTCACAAATGAGAAAGCACAATGGACAGATGATGACAGAAAGAAGATTTCCCTGAATTGCAAAGCAAAGAGTATCATATGCTGTGCTCTAAGTAAGAAGGAATTCAACAGAGTTTCAGCCTGCAAATCATCAATGGAATGTGGGAAAAGCTCAGGATTACTTATGAAGGCACAGACAAAGTGAAGGAAACAAGAATCGATATCTTGTCACTCAATATGAAGGATTTCAGATGCAATCAAGTGAGTCCATAACTCAAATGTTCAGCCAGTTCACTGACATCACAAATGGACTGGCTAGCCTGGGGAAAGTCTATGAGATGGGAGATATGGTAAGAAAGATACTTAGATCCTTACCGTCCTCATGGACTCCAAAAGTCACAGCAATAGAAGAAGCTAATGATCTGAAGAGAATGTCTGTAGAAAAGCTCATTGGGTCCCTCATGGCCCATGAAATCAATATGGAAAGGCTAGGAGAGTCCTCTAGCAGAAAGAAGCACTCCAACGCCTTAAAAGCTGAAGAAGATTCACCAAATGCAAGCTCAGCTGAAAGCGAAAGTGATGCAGACAGCGAGAATGAGGAAGCTATGTTATCTAGAAGGTTACAACGAATTTTGGCTAAAAAGAAGAAATCTCAATCTGGTAGAAGGTATTTCAAGAAGAATAAGGATTTCAAGAAGCCAGATAGAAAAAAAAATGAAGAAAGGAGAACTATCTGCTACGAATGTAAGAAGCCAAGACACATTAAGACTGAGTGTCCTAAGTTAAAGAAGCCAGAGTTCAGAAAGAAGGACAGTTCCAAGAAGTTTAGAAAGTACAAAAAGAAAGCAATGGCAGCAGCATGGGAAAACAGTAGCGACTCAGATAGTGAGTCAAGCTCCTGCAGCGATGAGGAAAAAGCCCACTTGGCCTTCATGGCAAACACTGAAGAAAAGGTAACTTCTGACTCATTTTGATTCATGCAATGGTTCAGACTCCGATAGTTTAGAAGAGGCTTTCAATGAACTTTATGAAAAATATAAAGAAGAACTAAACTATTAAAAGTAAGTAAGAAAAACATAGTCTGTATAGAAAATACAAACTCAGATCTAAAATCAGAAAATGAACAATAGAAAGTCAAATAATTGAACTTAAACGAAGAAATGAACTATTATGTGAAGACCTAAAAGTTAAAAATGAACAAATAACTAAACTAGAAAATAGGAAAGCACAGATGAATTAAGGAAAGAAATTAAAAACTTAAATGAAGAAAATGATAAACTATCAAGCACACTAGAAAGATTTACTAATGGTAAAAACTCTCTAATATTAAAAGGTGCTAGGAGATCAGGTAAGAAGAAAAATGGGTTAGGATATACACCCCCAGATAATGAAGAAAACAAGGTCTATCCTAAAACATATCCAACACCAAAATTTGTACCGAACAAGATGTAGCATACAAAGCTGATTTTAAATACATAGAAAAAGTGACTAAGTTATCCTGATGTAGTCACTGCAATAAGTTAGGACATATTATAACTACATGCCAACAAGACATAAAAAATGGATATTAAAAGGTAAAATTAATGATACTACCAATCAGGACCCAAAAGAAATTGGGTACCTAAAGCTTGATGTCTTTATTTCAGGATAACCCTCGAGCATCCAAATGGTATTTGGATAGTGGGTGCTCAAGACGCATGACAGGAAACCAGAAGTTGTGTTCATCTCCAAGCTGAAGATGGAACAGTACCTATGGAAATAATGGGAAAGGAATCGTAATAGGCAGTGGCTCTGTGAATAACAAAGGAAAAACAGTCATAGAAGATGTGCTACTAGTCAAAGGATTGAAGCACAATCTCATCAACATTAGCCAGCTGTGCGACGGAGGCCATCAGATCAAGTTTCAAGAGTCAAAGTGCAGTATACTGAAGGATGGAACAGTCATCTTGAAGCTAATAGAGAAAAGAATTTGTATGTGCTCTATCTTGAAGAACTCAAGGTTCAAAATGTTTGCCTGGCAGCAAATAAAAATAAATCCACAGAATTATGGCACAGACGACTTGGACATTGCAGCGTAGATGGCATGAGAAAATTGCTAAAGAAGAATCTTGTGCAAGGTCTACCTAAGGTCAGTACAAAGTTGGAAGGTGTATGTAAACCTTGTGCTAAGGGTAAGCACACCAAGTTTCCTTCAAGTCAAGATGATGGTGACCACCTCAAAACCCTTGGAGCTCCTTCATATGGATCTATTTGAGCCATGAGGACTACCAGTCTGGAGGAAAGAATTTTGGATTTGTCATAGTGATGATACTCAAGATTTACATGGTACTTTCCAGAACATAAAGTGATACTTTTGAAGTTCGTCAGCTCAGTAAGAAAGTTCAGAAAGATCAGAAGGTTCAGCTTGGTCTACAGATCAGAATCAGGTGGTGAATTTCAAAATGAAAAATTTTCTAGATTTTGTAATGATCAGGGAATGAGCACAAAAATTCTCAGCAACAGGACACCTCAACAGAATGGCATCGCTGAGAGGAAGAACAGAACCCTATTGGACATGTCAAGAACTATGCTCTCGAATATGATTGTAAGACCCCGGATTTTTTTTATTCTCCTTATAAATATACGTATGTATATGAATGGTGTGTTGAGTATCCGTTTATTGTGTGCTTAGTGTGCGTAGTTCATTGTGCCTACTATAAATTTTGTTCTTCTCTTGAACATGAGCATGTGCATAATATTTATATATGTTATATAGGAGTATATGATAATTAATGTGGAAGTGAACAACTAGACAACTAGAGGTGTATGTGAATACCAAGAGTCTTTGACTT